>JACBWW010000038.1:1444789-1676445 GCA_020086605.1 Lanius collurio | reverse complement strand
ACATGTGCAATTAAGGCGGGGAGCGCCGCGGCCGAGGCGGGGTCCGGCGGGCCGCTCGTCAGCGGGGCCGGGGGCCGCACGCACTCGGACACGGCCCGGGCACCGCTCCAGCCCCTCCGGCCGCTCGGACCGACCCCCGGCCGGCCGCGTCCTCTGCCTGCTGCAGCTCCTACTTGTTCCCGGCTACTCACCCAGGCACTGCCACGGCGGGGCTTCACCAGAGCACGACGCCTTCCGCTCAGGAAACTTATCTCTCTCCCGCTACTACCATTTGCTAACTTGCCTAAAGATCCTGCAAAATCCCAGAAAAGGGTAGGAAACGAGAAGAGACGACTTAAAAGCTGACGGTCAGGACAGGAATTTATGGAATGAAATCTTTAAGGGCAGGAGCAGATAGAGCCAGCCAGCTAACGCTTTCATGCCCTGACTCTGGCCAGCAGCTTCATTTCGTGGGCAGACCAAGGCTTAGGGGATGATTTAAAATACCTGCTCCTGGCGTGTTCCTCTGTGCATCAGCCGGAGTCCCCGGCGTAGCCAGCACGCTGCCGTGCCTCGTCCTTCTGCCTTTTCCAGCAGACCCCTCACGATCACGGTGTCACGGCTCCCCAGGCCTTACAATCAAGCAGTTTGTTGTAAGGGAACTAAAAATAGCACTGAATTTTTCACTGGAGCACTTGCTTGAGTGAAGATAGTGCCAGTCAGCCCATGCATTAGTGAGCCGTACAGACCTTCAATACAGCCCAGATCCTGCTGGAAATACGGCCATTGACTTTTTTCAAGACATGTTTTTTCTTTCTTTTTTTTTGAAAATAAATCTTCTTTCTGACCACTAAAAGACAAACTGAGTGGGGTTGTTGTAAGAATATCCTCGGGAAGAGTGAGTCACTTAAGCTGCTTTTATGATAAAAGATCCCTGGAGGAAGTATATCTCCTTAGCCTCTGAGCTGTTCCGAGATCCATATGTCCCCCTGCAAATCAAAGTTTCCCACTGTTGGGTTTTTCAGCTTTGTGTTGCTTGTTTTTAACAGTATGAGCACCTGCTTCCACTGTGGAGTTAGGACTAGCACAGGAAACAGAGCAGGATTTTATCCTAACACCTCAAGAGGATTGCTAACAGAAGCATATGTCCTCCAGGACAGTGAAAAAGGTCTGAAAAATAGTGTACAAAATGGCCTGGAAGGGAAGTTTATGGCACAAGATGGCAAGTCCAGAAAAAAAATTGTAAGGAGGAATTATTTTTTGCAAAGCTTTTCATTGCTGTGTCCTGAAAACAATCACTGAAGACCAGAGCTGCAGATGTCAATCAAGACAAAGATGCTAGAGCTGCTGCCAATATCTGCACTGGGATGGCAGATGCAGATTTGAATGTAAAACTTCCAGTCAGAGGATGCCAGACTCACACACATTCACACTGTGGCACACAAAGAAATGGGAAGGTGCAGGTGATGGCTGGCAACATTGTAAAAGGCTGGTAAAGCCTCAGTGATTCTCCTGCTAGTTGCTCCAGCTGTGAAGTGAGCCTGACAACAAGCCAGGATGTCTGAACCACAGAAAGTTAAGTCTCATTAAGATACATAAATTTCAAGGCAAGATTTTAGGGTAGAAGTAAACACTAAAAAATTGGAGACTTACTGGGAATATCAGAGGAGAGACGCTGGGTTTTGTTTCACTGACTTTCATACGAAGAAGGTGAAAAGACATAATGTAAAATTGTATCCCACACTTGTTTCCCCTCATAAGTCTTCAAGGATTCCTTCGATTTTATTTGTTCTGCAGTTGAATTGCAATACTTTTCCCCTTGTTAAAGGCCTGGCAAATTCCTTCTACTCCTTTCTATTGCTGACCAAACATGCTGGAAGGCATCATATAACATCTACGTAGCAGCAGAGGTAGCCACAAGCATAACAGTGTCTTCATTCCTGCTCCACTCCCCAGCTATTATTTATAGAGAGAAAGAGCATTAATGGAGCACAACGTTCTCACTAATTTAGTCTCACTTCACCATCTGTTACTTCCCATGAGTTGATCCTAATGAGAAAGTACTTCAAAACACATTTGAGGACCAGCTGCACCCAGTGAAGTCACCATAGGAGAGAAATAGTCCCCTCCTAATACATCATATTACAATGCTACAAAGCAGCTCCTTCCCTACCAAAATCCATGGGAACACTGCTGTTAATCTGAACACAGCCCTAGGTCACAGCCTCTTGCAGTCATGTTGAGCAAGTATCACACTCAACATTGTTTTTCTGAATAATTCACAATTCTACCCAGTTAGAAGGGCAATGAGGGAGCTACAGACATCATCCATCCCCCAGGTCTGAGCAGCCTGCTTTCTGCAGCTGCTTCTCCACCAGTGAGTTCATGGAATGATCACAGAAATTGGAATCTCCCCAGGAGTAACTTGTGATCATTACCCCTCACCTTTTCCATGCAACTCCTTGTAAAAAGGGTGTCTCCATTTTTGTAGCTACCCTTTAAATACTGGAACACGGTGATACAAGGCCTCTCCTAAGCCCTCTTTTCTCAGTGCTGAACAAACCCAGCTCTTTCAGCCTTTCCTCATATGGCAGCCTTCCCAGTCCTTTGATCATCTTTGTGGCCCTTCTCTGGACTCCTTCCAGCTTGTCTACATATTTTTGTATTGTGGGGACCAAAACTGCACACAGTATTCCAGGTGCAGCCTGGAATGAGCAATGGCCTGGACAAGCAGTGAGTAGAATAGGATTATGATTCTTTATCTCTGCTGGTGGTGCCCTTGTTGGCGCATCCCACCATCCTGTTGGATCTCTACCACAGCAGCACTGTTTGCTCATATTGAGCTTGTTGTCCACCAGGATACCGAGGTGCCCTTTCCACAGAGCTGCTTCCAGCCAGGCAGAACGCACGCAGCCTGTGCTGCACCCCCGGATTATGTTTTTTCCAAGGCGCAGGAACTTACACCTGTCCTTGTTGAGCTTCATAAGGTTCAAGTAGCCCACTCTTCCAGCCTATCCAGGTCTTCCTGCCGGGTGGGTCTCCCTTCTGAAGTGTCCCCTTCCCCACTCAGTTTGGAATCATTGGCAAACCTCATCAGGGTGCCCTTGGTCCCATCACCCAGATCACTTGTGAGGATATTAAACAGTGTTTGGCCCAGTGTCGATCCCTGGGGGACCCCACCTGTGACAGGTCACCAGCCTGAAGAGGAGCTGTTGACCGGCACCCCCTGGGTGCTTCCTGCCAGCCAGTTCCCCACCCACTGCACAGACCATGTGTCTAGTCCACAATGCGTCCTTTTTCCGAGGAGGAGCCTTGTGGGAAACCATATGGAAATCCCTGGAGAATCCAGGTAAACAATGTCTGCTTCCCATCTCACTTGGACCAAGCAGTTCCTTTGCCACAGAAGGTGATCAGCTCTGTCAAGAACAATTTGCCCTTGGTGAATCCATAATGACTTTTCCCAATCCCCTCTTTCATTTATCTTGTGATAGCTCCCGGGAGGATTCCTTCAGTAACTTTCCCAGGAGCTGAAGTATTACCAAGAGGCCGGAATATCCTGTATCCTCCTTTAAGCCCTTCTTGTAGATGCGGGTGACTTTAGCCTTCTTGTAGCCTTCTCTGATGTCCCCTGATCCCCTGACTTCTCAAAGATTATGGAGAGCAGACTCACAGTGAAACCATCCAGCTCTCTCAACACCCTCATATGGGTATTGTCAGGGCCCATTGATCTGTGGGGTCAAGCTCCTGAAGCACTTCACACACCAGCTCTTCCTCCCCTGACAGCGGTGGGTTTGTGTTTGCACCAACCTGGATTGTTGTTCCCAAAGCCTGGGGCCCAGCAGTGCTGGTGAGATGGAGGTGAAGAAAGTGTTGAGAACATTTCAGTGTTGTTGGTGAGTCATTCACCTCTCCTGTTTAGCAGCGAGCCAGTGATGTAAGTATTCAACAGTCAGCCACTCTCCAAAGAGTCAGATGTTAGCTAACACCATGCATGGAAAGATGAGCGGAAATACTGGACCACAGCAGCAAAGATTTAGAGTTCACCACTGAACTCGCAACAAGACTGCTACTGCCAAGGCCCTGCAGACACCTGATCCACATCACAGCAAGTATGCATCATTTTTCATTTGAATTGCTGATGTTAAACCTCTCTGTCCTCCTGAGAAAATTCCTTCTGAACATCCACCTAAATCAGAGTATGGTGGTCCCATATAGTGGTGGGAGAGACTATAAGATGAATTTGATTGGAAGCCAGCCTGTAAGACTACTGTGTATTTTGGTCAAAAGCACATGAGCAAGAACAACACCCACAGCTGGGACCCAAGGATACCCTGGGAAAACAGTGGTTGCTTTTTAACTGCTCGAGACAAAATTCCAAAGCTTGGTGTAGGATTCCTTATTACAAATCAGGTTTAGCCTTAATCCTCTCTGTTACTGTACCCAAGTGAATCAGTTGGACTTGGGAGTGCACTGAAGAAACCCAGGGGAAAGTTGTGCCACAAGCCTGCTGAGTCCCTGGGTCCACTTGCTCTGCCCAAGGCTCAAAGGAGAAGACTGAATGCAAGTGATCCCTGCTTAGGTAAGTCACTGCTCCTAGTAAAAACTGTGCTAGAAATAACCTCCTACCTTTCCTGCAGCTCATAAAAAAAGGCAAGAAATCTCCTTCTGTTGCCTTTGTTGCCTTACACTTCTGTTCTCCATGGCACCAGGGAATATTTAGAGCAGTATTTTGTAAACAGCACGTGTTCCAGTGGCTGGCGCAGCACTGGCCACAGCACTGTGGGGCTGCGTTCCTCAAATTTTTGGACATTGGTGGACACCAGGGCTGCCTGGGCAGGGAGCAGCTGTGTGTGTAGGTGGTTAGGGAACAAGGGGAGGGACAGCAAGATGGGAAACACAGCAACTTTGCTGCCTGCAAAAATCATGGTCCTGACTGCAGCTGCCTGCATCCAGACTGTTCAACAAGTTTTCCTTTCGTGCCAGCTGGCTGAGGTGAAGGAAACTGTTTTGCCAGACATTTTGCCTTCTTCTCTAGTACCACCACCAGCAATAACTTATATTTCTTAACTGATGAAACCAACTGCTTAGTGATTTCTGCTCTACCTCTAAGGTTTGGGATCCACCACTTTAAATATCTGCTTCACATCCCACTGAAAAGATTCTTCCTTATTGCTGGAGAGACTGTAACTTTGAACACTGGGATAATTTTTAATACTTCATGTGACATCAGAACAAAATCCTTTTCTTCACAGTGCGTGCTTAAATGGGATTTGAGCCTCCTCTTCACTTTTAGTACTTTATGACAGGAATATTTTCAGAGGTGCCAGCTGGGCTACACCCATATAAAATGGGAATAACACCCAGAAATGTGAATTAAGGATCATATGCTAATGTACATTTAGCTGTTGAGCATGCCCCCTGTGTTTCATGACATATATTTAACAATATGACCACAAATGTATTAAAGAAGGAGGTATAGAGGAAGACAGCTATGCAGTGTAGATACTCGCAGAACAGTACAAGGGGAATCTTTAAAGTACCCATAAATCCCCAACTGCTTGGGGAATTCAGTGTGACAAGAACACTTTGCATTCTTTGTTAAAAGCTCTGAGAAAATGTTAGGATGGCTAGATTTGGATCTGCCCTCCACTTTATCAGCAGGTCTCTTACTGTCAATAAAATAATCTCTGCTGAAAGCAAAGCTGTCAGCTTGTCCCTCAACATTACTAAAGGCAGCTTTACAGTGATGGGCATTACTAGACATTCCTAGGAGAAGCGGAACTGTTCTTCCAGTTACTCTGCTGGATAAAATTGCTGTACACATTTCATGGACAGGTGAAAAGTCAGTCACACACACAACCATAACAGCAAAGAGGACGTTACAATCACGGAAATTATTTCCTCCGTGATACAGATGCACCATCTGGTTTTGCATATTCCAGCAAAAGAATAAATCTTCCAGAGTGCTTTCCTCCATTTCCTTCCAACTTCACTGCAGTCCAAATTCAGTTCAGCTGATATGTAAGAAACGAGTCTTTCTCCATATGTTTGTGCATGTGGGCTTTGAATTGGTATATTTGTGCAGCCCTCAGGGATGCCCAGATAACTCTGAATATCATGCTGAGATCTTCTCATGAAAGCTTCTGTCAGCTGTACCATGCAAAGGGCTCTCAGCTGCACACTATTTAACTTGCCCAATTACATTTTTGGCTGCTGTTCTGCCTTGCAGCTTAGAGAAACCCTCTCTAAGAGCTAGGTCACAGGAGGAAATCGCCAAAATATGCAGTTTTTCAAAGAACTTACCCCTAAGGGGAATGGGAGATATGAGAAACATTATAGCAGGTCTGGAAGAAAATATCAGAAAAAAAATACTGCGAAATTGAAATCCATAAGGACAACATCTTTTCTATCTTCCACTTATATCTGGTTGTTACATTTGAAATGAACAGGTTCATAAACACAGATGCATCCACAAATTGCCCTTCAGATATTAACTCCCTTTCAGTTTTGATGCTGGGAAAGTATAGTGTTTGTGTGATACATCTGTCTACTTGACATAAGCAAACACCAGCTGTTATTTCCTTGTTTGAGGAAAAGAAGGAGTAAATAAAAATTTATTAATTAAACACACAATTCAGAAAGCTCAGATGTGGATTCAAAACTTATTACACAATCATGTCAACTTTTGACAAGGAGAGTACATGGGACCTATGTCTCCCTCTGGATCACAGTGAAATGCTGGTTTCAAATCCAGAGAGGAAGTCAGAATATAAACAGAGGTTCTGAAGATGAACATGGTTTTGAGATTTGACCATGGAAAACAACCCTCTAGGTGAGCCAGAAAAGCACATTATTTGCTCTTACACAGCAAACCAAACTTCTCAAACTCTTTGCCTTTGAGAAACAGACAGCACATCCTCTGGGTTTGTTTGAGTTGGTTTTTCCACCAGCTCAGTGACACATGCACCAGGGTGGTACAGTTCATCTGCAATACCACAGTTACGAATCCAGTTCTTTAAAATTGCTCCCTCCTGGGTCATCAGTTCAAACACAACCCTAGTCTGAGATGACTGAAACTTGCCATAGCCTGACACCTGTAAATCAGCTCCAATGAAATGAGACTCTGGCTTTCCTCCCATTGCTGCCAGAGAAGCATCATGACAAAAATGACTGCAATCAGTAGCACCTCTGATCTCCAGCTCAGTAAAAGAGGCTTTGTCTTTACAGATCATGTGCGGGACCTTCAAAGATCCTACAAAAAAAATACTTAGGGCTAATTTATAAAATATTAATAATACACCAATCAGACATATGGATTCCAGTAGTTTTCCTAAGTTAGAGTATCAATGCCATGAGAGACCTGTCTCATCCTGTGTAACCTGGGCTATTCAGGAGATCACTGCTCCTTTCCCATTAGGCCACAGAGTATTACAAGCTTGTGTTTATTCCAAATGTTCTGGGAGAGGATAGCAAGGACAGGGCAAGAATTAGCTGTGCACCACCATTTCACAAACACACAGAGAGGCACATCAGCTACAACGTGGCAGCTGGGATCAGTAAATTATTCCAAAAACAGACTCAACAGCAAGCTGGAAGTTAAGGATAAGTTTCTGTGCTTTGCTTTGCATTGCTCTAACTTTGAGAAAGGGTCAAGGGAAAGCACAGGAAGAAGGCAGAAATGGCACTTCTGTCAACAGAGGCTTTTGTGCAGTTCATAAGCTGAGACAAAAGAAGAGTAGTGAACATTCATTTTCCATATCCCACATAGGTAAGTCCTAAAATAATAAATGTCTATTAGGTATAACTGTTGTCCTTCTGGGATCAAGAGAATAGTTTTTCCTATGGCTAATGCTAATAAAATATATTTGAGAAGGCAGTTAGATAAACAGATTATTCCTCTAGGCTGCAGTAAGCAAGTATCTTTATCCCTTTTCACAAATAGCAAAATTAATGTATCATAGAATCACAGAATGATTTGGAAGGGACCTTAAAGATCACCGAGGTCCAATTCCCCTGCCATGGGCAGAGACATCTGTCACTAGACCAGGCAGCTCAGAGTGGTGTCCCTCCTCTGGATTTGTTCCTGGGCTGGGGACCAAAGAGCTGAGTGTGTAATGGGGCAACAGTGAAATATCTAAAACAGACCTGAGAGAGGCAGCTCCAGGAACAGAAATGTAGTGTATTTGTTCCCTATTTGTTACCACTACTCCCTCCATCACTAACAAGGTTAAAAATAAATTACATATTTGCTTTGCCCAGGGTAGAGGTGTCCTCAGTAGATGCTCCCCCATACTGAAGTGATAGCAGGGTAGAGCCATGAGCTTATTTCCAATTTGGCTTGCTCAGCTGCAGTATGGAGTGGGCAACCCTGAGGAATCCTGGCATCTACCACTCCAAAGAGCCTCCTGCCTGAGCAGTCCATTTTTGCTGGCTCTTGGAGCTGAGCTGTCACACTCACTGCACAACTTTTGGCACCTACTAAAAAACCTTTAATTTCTTGGTCAGTCCAAGCTAGGGAAGAAACAAGCCATGAGTGTCTTCCAAAGGGCAGTATCAAAATGTGCTGAGAGCAGAGCCCTGTCAGAAAATATCTAGGCTCATTGCCAGTGTTTCATGACGGATCTGTTTTACACCCAAACAGAGGCTTGGGGATAGATTCACTGCTCCAGTGATATTTATGAGGTTTTTACTTTGACAGGGCTCATTAGAGCCTTCCCCCATGCTGTGCTCTCCTGACCTGTGCAGCAGGTTCACTGCAACCATGCCTGTGATGCCTGTGGACAGGAACACAAAATGCAGTTTTGCCCCCTCCTCTGAAACAAGAACATGACTTTTTACACTTTAATCACCACCCTTAAACCAATCCAATAGAGCTCCATGGCCTTACACTGTTTAAAGGCCCTTTTCCTATACTTCATTCAAGCGCGCAGTTATCAAAGGGAAGAAAACAAAATTAGTTTTCCCTTTACAAACACATCATCCTCAGGGAGCACTAAGAAATTAAACACCCTGAAGCATGCTACATCCTAAATGCATCTGTGTCAATTACAAGCATGTGGGGAACTTTGAGGAACTAGGCCAAATCATCCCCAGCTCTGTAAAGCAGGACCATTCTCCCCGAGTGAGACACGTGCATACAGACAATCCACAAGTACAATCATCCACAGAGCCTTGGCTAGGGAATTCTGTATGCATCTATATACTACATACTACCACACCAGGAGTCACACCTGTTCAGTACCATTTGGAAGCAGTCAGTACTATTTACTGAAGGATAAATAATCAAAATGTTTCCAACCAGTACAGTTGTACAGCAGCAACCTTCAGACACAGTGTGACACACAGGGTATGTGATTTCCTGCAAAACTCCTTTAAATAACTTCAAGTGGAGTAAGAGGACTTCAAAAGCATACGGGGATTTCTCATTAATACCACAAATGCAGCATGTTCCAAACTGCAGATGTGCATTCACTATCAGACACATAAATATCCCGTACTTTGTGTGTTCTTCTCCTTGTTCCTTGGCTTTAGACCTACATCTGGTAGCACGACTCCTTCATTTGATGCTCATATTGATTTCTCTTTAAAGCCTATCCAGACAAAATGTGTCCACAGGCATGGCATTACAGCCAGACTAGCAGCACTTACAAAGCTCCAGTGTCCTTCCCCATACTAAATGAGCTACAATCTGACATCACCAGGATTTACAAACACACCTGTCGTAGCTGATATCCTTCCTTCAAACAGTGATTACACAAGTAGGGAGATGAAAAACAGTGCAAGTCGTGGGCATTTGTCTTACTGCCTTTTGGATAAAAGCCTACCTGGTCAAACACAACACTGCTTCTTGTATTCCAAAGAAACCAGATGCATAAAAACTAAAGTACAAGTTATTCATTTTACCAAGTGTCATTATCAGGGAAGACAGAGAGTCTGAAGCTGTTTTTCTGCACTCCGCCCAGACTACTAGATTTTATCCATAGCCTCCTATGCAGTTGTTCAGACATTTTCAGATATTTAAACCTCTTCAAGTCCTAACAAATCCTTTCCTTTAGGTTCCTGAAACACTGGAGACACCATCCTGCAGCTGAAAAGACAGGCAACATTTAGCAACAGTACTTTCAGCATTGGCTTGTATGTTGCAGCAGAAAGATTATCTCACTCAGAGATGAAAGTATTGGCAGACAGGTAAGTATCTAACAACTCAAAGAGGTTCATCTGTTCACCAGATATTCAGTTTTATATAAAGGAAAGCCCAACTGAAGCAACACACCAGCCATACTCCACCTGCTATTTCAGCAGAAACCAACGGCTGCATGAAAAACTTGGATGAGCACATTTCAAAAGCTTGAAAAAATTGATTCTGGATTAAAATGATCAACTGATTTCCCTCTTGGCCTTCCTGGGAATTGAACCTGTCTACACAATTAAGCTGTATAAAGATTTTCTCTGAAGCTATAAAAGCCTTTTATTTATAACCGCATCTCATCATATTAAACACCCTGCTCCAATCTATTACAAGTTGAAGGGATGACAAATACTACAGTGTAAGCTGAATACACTCAGCACATTAGGCATCTAAAGCACTGCAAAATTTTACTTATCAATTTCCACCTTAATTAAGAGCAATCTTCTCTTGAACTGACTACTTTGTACAAACCCAGCGACTCCCTGCTAGCGGGGAATGAATACATGAACAGTGCGGGGGGGTTAAGGCACATCTTAAAAGGTTTTTTCATCTGTAGCCTGTCCTATCTATTGACTGAAGTTTAGTTATGATAAATAAATAATTTTTATGCTCCTTGTATTACCTGAAATCTACAGTAGCAGCTGTAGCCAGGACTAGGTAGCGACGTCTTAGTAAAACCAGACCTAACTGCAAAACCAAAACTGTAAAAGAAAAATTATGCAGCTTAGAAGTGAGATGCTGCAATATACATCTTGTTACACATACTTAGAGCCTGAAACCTTGCCTTAGCAACCCCAGAGCTCCAGGGTCAGTGTATCTTCCCAAAAATAACTGGGGCAGTGCTGAAATATACCCTAAATCTAAGAAGCTGTGGAGAGAATTGCAAATATAACCCACCCAGATGGCACGATACTATCAAAGTTTAACATGTCAATCTGCTCACTTAATTAAAGCCCTTTCATCTCCATGGTTAGTGGCAGGTCTGTACTGCAGAAATGGCACCAGAACAGATGTTAGCAAATTTGCCAAAGCTGCAGGATGATTGCTCTGGCTTTAGTGTCTTTTGGAGGACTACTCTATTTACATTCCTACTGATCTCTCATGTCAAATCTGGTAAATATTACCTCTCCTTTGGCTGCTCTACAGGAAGGTATAAGCCAAGTTTCTTGGTGAAAATAATTTGCTCTGAGAAAGTACCACATGATTATAGGCAGCCTTTTTTAAGATTTCAGGGGAAAAACCTTCAACGATGGAAAGCATGCCTTAATTTTAAATAGGGCTTTCTCCATATTTTCTTTTGTCTGACGTGTTCAGGATTTCCTTGAAAAACTGCAGTTGTGAGTTAAGACAGGAAAAAGGTACTTGGAAAACAACCTGGCCACTCAAGGGCAGTCCTGCACCATAATCCACATTTTGGTTGCATCAAGAGTGTCCAGGGCAAAGTTTAACCTGCAGGTGCACAGAAGAGTCTCACTGTGCATCCTGGCATCCAACCAGAGGCACAGCCCATGTGTGATCAACCTGTACTGTGCAGAGCACATCTGGACAAGGGAGGGCAAAGGAGCCAGCAAGCCTTTGCCCCAGGCACTGAACCACATTAATGAAACACTTTGAAATGCTTGCCTTACAAAAAGCAATCCAGTTACTAGTGAAGGCAAAGTAATTGCCTGCAATGTCAAAGGGATGACACAGCTGTTTAAAGCAAACGTGACCCTACACTCTGTTTATGGAGCAGGTCGTCTGAATTAAGTAAGAAAATAGCCCATTTTGATGGGGTAATAGTTTCTTTTCCAGTTAGTGAAGTTACACTTCCAAAGGCTAAAATATGCAATGTATCACAGGGAACAGTTTGATCGCAAAATACTGCTCGAAGAGCTAGAGGCACACAGGAATGCTGCAGGGTCAGCCACACAATGGAGAAGGGCAAAGGGCTTTCAGATAAAGAGCCGGCACCGCCTAAGGAGGCACCATGCACAAGTACAATCCCCTTACCAGAGACCTGCCCTCTGAACAAAAACCACTCCAGGCTGAGGGAGCAGGCTTTCTCTTTTTTGTGATTCAATGCAAGAGCTCTCTGAATCAGAGATGCTCCAAGATAATGAGAACAACGATAGTTTATGAAAGCAATATTAATAGACATATTCCCTGTCTTCCACAAGAATTGCTCAGAGAGCTTTTCAAGCTCAGTTACCATCACTTCAGTTTATCAATATGCAAATTAGAGCAATTAGTCAGTAAGTGGCTCACTTGATCAAGTGCATATTAAAAGATAATGAGAGACTGAAAAACAACCTGGGTCCATGCTAAGGTGATTCACAAGATGTAAATATAAAGTTATGCTTTATAGCACTGGGGAGGGTGCAAAAAGAAGAGGATCAAAACCTCAAAAGGAACTTCAGCATCCTTCAGCATAACTGATCCTACAAAACACATTTATAAAATTACTGTACTACTTTGCTTCTTCCTTCTACCACCCTCCTTGGACCATACTTAGCTGGAAACCAGCAAATGCCAAATCATTTGACATTATTTAAGCATGACTTACACAGAACAACCAACCAAACAGCTTCCTTTTGAAGGTTCTCCCAGACTAGGGTTTCAAGACACTGCTTGTCGTCAGAGTTGCCTTGGCTTGGCCCTAGCCTCCCATCCCTTTAGCAGGTGGTGTTTGCCATGCCCACAACATAAGGCAAGAGGGTATGACCTAATAGTTCATACAAGGAAGCACATCATGGATGTGTTTAGGAGCTAAAAGGAATTTTTCAACCCAAGAAGTGTTTCATCTTGAGGGAACCTGGAGATGAACAGTACACAGGCAGCTGGATTAAAATTTAAAAGAGCAGGACTGAAAGGCCGGTCCAGCCCTGCTCTGCCACCATAAGGGAGCAATTCAGTGCTGGGGATCCTCATATCACACATTACTCTGCCATCATGGATCCTCCAGTTGTGCCCCATATGCACAGTATTTTTTTGTTTTCTGCTCAAAGGTAATGCCCCAAAGGCCAACATAAAGGGAATGAACATGGAGTTAAGTTCCCAGGTGAATTAGGGACTGGCTGTGCATAATTTCACCAGCACTTATTCCTTCTTTATTAAGCATTTATTCTTAGCTACTTTATGACAAAATCCCACTGTGCTCAACTCTTAGAGAAGATCAAGTACCTCACTGCAGAAGAACAGGAGGTAATGCTAAAGTGTCCACATTCCTCTAAGACAGTGGGTAAATTATTCCTTTATTTTCAAGTTTACTGCATGCATCTGTGTACTTCTGCCTCAGAAACCAAGACCCTGCACAAGCACTTATTTTCTACTTGCTTCTTAGCATAAATGGGTATAAATGTTTCATGAACCATAAATGTTTCAAGAAAAAGATAAATGGTGAGCAATTACAAATGTAATCTTCCTCCATTTTAATGTGGCATCTATTTGCACTAAGGGCAGATGGATCACCTGAAACTATTCATTTGTATGGTGGCATGGTGAGTACCATGGGGTAATAGGAACCCAGCTTTGCTCCCTGTACAATCTGTTGTTTCAAAAATATTCTAAAGTTATTATTTGTTTGCTAATTTAATAATAAAGATAATTCTAAGTACATGTGCACCCAGTTGTCCCAGCTTTGATGTAAGGACGACCATATGAATCAAAGTTTGTTAACAGAGAAATCACCCTTGGAGGAAAATGACTGAGCAGTAATTTCTTTGGATTATGTATAATAACTGGGGATAATCAAGGAAGATGTGAGTGTAGGGAAGCACATGTTCCAGCATATACAGCTCTCCTCAAATGTAGCTCTAAGTAAAATGAACTGGAATAATTATTGTGTTGTTTTGATCTTTTTTTACAAAATATGCAAGTGCCTTGTGGAAAGGTTCTAACACAGCCCTATTGCTGTAAAGGCCCACTTGTATCTTCCATCAAAACACTCCTGCAGTTACCAAGAATCTAAACTACCACCTGCTTTATGCTGGACAAGGGAAGGAAATATAATACATTCAAAGTCTTGATGTTCATTTGTTTGGGGCTTTTTTTCACTACTTCAGTAGGTGTTAACTAATTTATATTACTAAGGGGCTTTTTTTCTTAAATGAAAACTCATTCAAACACTTTCTTTAGCTCTGGGAAAAAGATTTCCAATAAGGGTTTTAGAAAGTTCAAGTTGACCTCATTTACTTTAAAGGAGAAAAGAAAAAATAAAAGAAGTAAAGTCAATACAGGACAGAGTAAACCTCTCAGGGACATCTTGTTTTACTTCTCAGAATGAACAGGCACATCCCCACACCACTGAAAGAAGTCAGGCCCCTTTTCCTACATTTTTCATTTCTGTGTACATATGCTCTGGAGGAGCAAGGCGTCTGCTGAACTGTGGGGTTTAGAGACTGCTCGGCTGTACAGTGATCAGTGATCTGATTATGCAGTCAAGTCCTTTGGGAGCCACCAGGCTACTGATTTTCAGCATATATATATGTGTGTGTGTGTGTGTGTGTGCTGCAACAGGAACGTGCAGAGACAATCTCAGTTGCCATCCACTGTGTTATTAAAAGAGCCCCCAGAAAAGCTACTATTTCTATTAAAAATAATGTCTGGTATGATTAAAAAAACCCACTGCAATATAACATAGCTGTTCACAATTTTTACTGTCACTTAAAACTTGCTTTTCTTCAAATTCAGCCACTGAAGCTTAGCTGAGGCAGCCTGCTCCCTTACAGCATGCTGTCAGCACATTTGGGTTGTACCTGCTGGTCACAAGAAACCCTTCACTGTGGCACTTTTGAAAGGCCTATAGAGGTATCTTTATTCATGCAAAGTTTTGAAGGCATTGTTCTACTGCAATCAAAGTAATGAAACAGCAACTGTGTTTGAGATGATACTGCCCTTCCAATCTAAGCAATAAAGCCTTCAGAGAAAAAAAAATATTGCTCTCAGATGGGAGAGCAAAGTTCTAAAAAAAAAAAAAAAAGGTTAAAAAAAAATAAAAAGAGAAAACTTGTAGTGGGAGGAAGAACATGGAAAACAGTTAAGGAAGTGACATCAAATCACTCAGGATTTGATGTAAGAGTCATTACTTTCACAGATGCAATTTTTGATAGCCTGAATTCCAAGATTCAGCAATTTCAGTGGAAAGAATTTGTAACAAGCCGTGGGAACTGCTGGATTTGCAGCAATTAAACACAGGCATGGGAAAAGACATTATGCTCTGCAGTGTCAGGGAGTTAAGGGTATAGTGCTAATCAAAGTCTTGCTAATATTATGCTTAAAATGAAAATCCTTTGTGAAGCCTCCAGCAAATGGAAGATATGTGAGAAAAAAACCCCTCACCTCCTTCCCTCTTTGGAGATGTGTGTGTCACTAAAAAAATACGGTGTTAACTGCCCATCATAATCCATAACTCAATTTGCTTATTATTCCTTTTTAATTCAAAGCAGCATGAGTTTCTGATTTTCCCACGACATTTCTGCTAAGGGAAGGTTACAACGTCTCTTGAGATCTGAGCATTTGCTGTTAATGGTTTAAAGCAAAGCTAGTGGCAGCTACTCATCACTCAAAACTACTGCCATTATACAGCTTAACTGTAACTTACTGTATTTCCTACAGGAATACAAAATACTATTTTTCTTTTGAGGCAGACTGAATTCTATCTTTTTTTTTTAATTATTCAATTAAGTGATGAGATACAGCAGTTGGACTTTACCTGCTGACTGAAAGTACATAATGTGCATAAGGTGCATTCTAACATCTTAAAATGCCTGTGCTAACTTCCAAAATACTGCACAGGGACAGCAGCAGCAGCAGGGAGTAGAGGATGTCACAGCTTCTTGAATGAGCTAGAAAAAAAAGAGTATTATTATGCTAAGCTCTCAGAAAAGTGTATCCTGGTGGGCCAACACAGAGAAAAGCAGTTATCAGCCAAAGTCTCCCAAGAAAGGGAAGGAACAATAGGAGAGAGCCCTAGTTTTCACATGCATATGCAATAACCCCTTGTGATCTACAAATGTCTGATTAGCTGAAATGACAACAAGCTGTGAGCCCTCCAGCTGGTATTTGTGACTGAAGTTTAACGAACCAGTGCTGAACCAAAAAATTAGACTCAGGCAAACAACAAAAACATAATTTAAAAATATAGAAAGAAAAATTAAATTAAGTGGAGTTGCAATTTCCAAATGACTAGGTCATGATGAGTAGGAAATTAGATTAGTATGTGGTTGTGCAAAGGTTAAGGAGTAGGACTTCTCTTCCCACACTTGAAGGGGAAAAAAAGAAAATGAAAAGATTTTTCCAGGTCAGGGTATGTTTACAGTTAGTAGGATTAAAGGTTGAAGGCTTATGGGAAAAAAATGTGCCTCCAAGTGGATAGCTTTCCCTTTTTTTTTGGGCCAGTTTAGTATGGCCTGCCATAGCTGCCTCTACGACAATTGCAGAGCTGAAGCAGTTCTAGGAACTGACAGGCCAGAGAGGAGAGCCACTGTCCCTGCTCTGCCCAGCATCTTCATTAACTCGGGAAAACCACAACATTTATTGCATGCACAGACAAGAAGAGGTACTCAGGTTTTTGGTGACCAACTTTTCAATCTCATGCTCTGTAATGACATCACAAATAGAGATTCATGCACTTTGCAACTACACTGGTGCTGCCAGCTACCTTCTCAGCAGAGATTTCCAGATAACATATCCCCCTACCCCAGTTTCCCTATATATGGACTAAGTTTGCAGCCAGGTGTGTCAAGGGTGGGCAGCCAGCTGCTGTGAGGGGAAAGCAAATGCACTGACCTGAAAACCAGGATCATATTTTTCTGAGAGGGAACTTAGCATAGCAATTCCATAACTGTAAATATTACCAACTCCACCTTCTGGATATGTGCAAGGCATTACCCCTCTTCAAAACTCCCTTTTACACTCATGTCTTAATTAAAATGAGATTTTATAGATCCATATGCAGAGGCAGCATTATAAAGCATAAATTCTTTCCCTCTCAGAGAAATGTATTTTTGGTTTTCTTGGTTTTACCTGCAAAAGAACAGGAGGCTAGCCCTACACAGAGGTTGTTCAGTAGCATCTGCACCCTGAAACAATTCAACCATCCCAAGAAAACAACACTTGGGAACCTCTGTGGCCTCAAATGAAATTTCCAGGTACCATGGCCAAAATAAGAAGTGCTACAGGTCACAGGGGAAATACTCCTAAACATATTAAGCACTGAATACTCTGTCCCCAGGGATTCCTTGTCTTAAAAGCCTGTGCTGTCCTGCTGGGAACTCACGTTGCATTCACAAGGTCAGAGCCTAGGCACTGCTGGTAATACTAAGCTGTAACATTTGATCCGGTCAATATGACAAAAATATCCCCCTCTTCTTTTGCCAAAATGCAGTAAAGAGGAGGAAAACCAGTCAAAACTGCACACACTCCTTTCCCCTGACCTCTATAGCAGACATGCATGCCCATAGCTACAGCATTTCCGGGAGGGAGTGAAAGGAGAATGCTGGCTGTGGCATTCCCAGACAGCTCAGAGACATTCACAGCCCTATTACCCAGAAACCAGTTTCCTTTTTGGGCCCAGGGCTGACTCACACAGTGCAGCTTAGGCTGCATGAACTACACAAGTGTGTGGCATTTACCTACAAGGAGCCTTCTGCAACACTGGCCACATTAAACTTTGTCAGGAAGATGCTGCAGGTCTTTGGGCATCCGTGGGTCTCAAAAAACATTTGATGACCAGCTATCAGCCAATCCTGGTCATGAACATGCAGCTGAACCTTGATGACTTGCTTCCAACAAAGTCTGGTCCTTGTGTGATACTCTACATATAACCAAAGGCAGGTGTGCTCTGTCTGAAGTTCCACTGACAATACAATTTTAAAGTTTCATTTGATTATCTCTACTTTTTCACAAGGAAAAATGCAAAGGTCCTTGTAGCACTGACAACAAGCTCTTTGTTGCACAGTTATTTTTGCACCTAAGTAAAATTGAAAGGGCTTCCCCAAAAACCCCAAAACCCACGGTTAATTCCTCCCAACAGGTGGCTGGATACAGTGAAAATGACTTGGTTGATGCCCACCAGCAGCTCATGGAAAAAATTATTCCATTAGTTTTCGTGTTAAACCACAACACGGTGGTTAGACAGAATGCACCATATAGAGGGCAATTCCATAGATCTTCCAGAATTAGTCAAGGAAAAATTCCAAGATACTGCACACAGCACAGTATTTTGCTGTGCCAGGGCAGCTTCAAAAAAAGCTGAGTTTGTCCTGTGCAAGAAGTAGAGAATTATTTACTGGCGTGATAAATGTGTGCTGATCAGCAGTATCAGCATTTGGAACCATGTGCACTAGAAGAATTATCAAGCAGTGTCCAAACCAGACCGTTTTTTTATCACACTTTTCACTTCATGAGAGAATGCAGTATGCAAATTGCAAGGGGGACTCAAGGGTTGAGAAAGGAACATAAGGGCCTCTGAGCAAAAGGCAGACAATAGGACAAAGGAGAAGCTGCAGCATTATGGCATCCACAGTCATCCTAACATAATAAAGCCATATTGTACATCTACCGTGTCTGCTCAGTGTACCCCAAAACCTGCCTCTACCCTATCATCACTAAGAAATTCAGGAGACACTGCACCAGTGAGGATTTCCACTTACTTGCTCCTGACTGGAAAACTGCTCTACTGACTGTACTGTTGGAAGTTGCTGTGCCTTCAAGGAATCCCTTCCATTTGCTGACAGGGTAAAGCATCCAGCCATTGAAGTGAATTACCCTGCTGAGTCCATAAAGCTCTGAGAGTCTCTAAGAACTGCGGTCCTGACACTGAGGAGAGCCAAGCACTGTGCTTGGACACCCCTGTTTTGTCCAGGCATGACACAGATCCCTTTCCAGCTCCCTTTGTCCACTCCAGCAGAGGCCACGTGCTGACTGCGCTGCAGACTGCATTCCTCAGCTCCCAGACTGTGCTGTTTGTTTTTCATCAGAAGCAACAGCCTAAAGCAATGGAAACTGTGGGAATTAGCTGCAGTGTGTGAAAACACCATTTACAGTACTTCAGTGTTGAGGTCCCTCAGACAATATAAATTCCTCCCATATGGATGCCTGTTGCTAGCTAGCCCCCGCTGGGCCACAGCACAAACCCAGAAGGATCCCTGGAAGCACTGAAGCTGAGTCCAGGCTGTCCAGGACAGTCAGGCTGTCCCTCGGATGCAAATGGGTATTAGCTCTCTTTTGAAGAAAAGGTAAGTCAGAGTAGAAAACTGAGCTGCTTGTGATGCTGTGGGATCCAGGCTGCTTTGATGGGAGCAAAATAAACATCAAGCAATTATACTGGTGCAAAAAATAGGGCATGCATCTTCTCTGCCTTATCCCTGTGAGGCAAAAAATTTTATTCTACTACCCATGATATCAAAACTCTGCTGTAAAAGCAGTCAAAAATATACAAATGCTCACCTAGGAACAGGCTAGGGAAGCTTGTTTCTGTATCTCTTCCCTTCTCTGTACCCTCCCTTTATCATATATCCACAGACAGGAATATTAAGTCTCCTTCATCTCCTCAAGGCTGAGAAGAGGCAGCTCCCACAGCTTCTCCTCTTCAGTCACTGCACATCAGGGTCTTCTTTTGCTGGGGAGCCCAGACTGGACCAGGTACCCTTCTCTCACCTGCTGATAACACAGTTGGCCTCCCTGGCCCCAGAATGTTCAGCTGATACCTGCTGGGCTGCTTGCCCACCCTATCCACCAGGCAGGCATTCCTCAACAGAAACATGGGCATAAGCTTCTCTACTAGAAGAAGAATTCTGGATATAAATCTGGAGTTAGTGTAAAACCCCTAACTCTCAGAGCACACTGAAAAAAGAGGTGCTCTGTATAATGCTTCATTTTGTTAGCTTCCTGTGGTCAGGATGCCAGTAGGATGTGGTCTGGGAAAGGGGAGATGGATTTGTTCATGCAGACAACAGCTGCCAAGTCAAGTGAGAAATGCAGAGCCCCACAGAAACTCCAGCAGAACGAGTGATGCTCACGCAGGCTTCAAACTGTGCTCACCCAGCCAGCACCAGCCAGGCTGGTTGTGCATTCCCACTAGGAAGCACATGTCTCTAGGAGATTCTTTGTGTTGTGTAATATGGAATAAATATTTTTAAAGCTACGATGACCAGCTGAAATCCCATAGCACTGGAGGAAAGACAGGAATTTCCATCTAAACTTCAGTGTACAGTTCACGTGAGCAGCCTGGATAGACAACAGCACTGCCCTAAGTGGTATCAATCCCATTTCAAAAAGCAATGGGAAGCACTCAGTGAGTGCACTGCCCACTGAGAAATTAATGCAAAAGAATTCAGAGAGGTTGTCTGACCTTAAAAAATGTAGTGACACACTAAATTATCCACATTTCTGCTACTTTCTGCTGTATAATGTCATGCTATTCCCAATTCCTAAAAATACCACAGATTTTTAGAATTTATTACTATTTAGCAGTGCTCCAGGTTTTCCTGCTACTCCAGGATGCAGCAAAAGTGCACACTGATCTTGTGACCTTTTCACAGGACCAGTTCATTGAATTGCATCTCTTCATGTCTGCCTTGCACCAGCTGGCATAACAAGAACATTTTATGCCCAGAATAATTTCAGGTTTTCAAAACTAATGCCAATGAATGTCAGCACTGCTTCCAAGCCTTTTCCACAGCCTTCACAAACAGAGGGAAGACAATCAAGTCTCAGACCACTGGCATCTTTCAGTGTTAGGCAACTCCAGGTTGCTAATATTAGGCCATCCTGAATAGAAAATTAGAGAGTGGTAAGAAAACTGGGGGGAGAAAAAAGGAAATTAGTGGCAAATGACAATTAAAAGTGGTCTGTACCTTGACAGCATAAGCTACCTTCCCCTTCAACAGTATCTCAAGCACAGGCCCCAAGATGTGTAGATCAGTATTTTCTCATCCAAGTTTTTCAAAAGCAACAGACAAAGCACTATTTTTCTTAATTGCTCATCCAGGAAATGCAGACCAGCAGAACCTCTTGGGTTACACTAGGCAAAGTAAGAGAGGAGAGATAAACAGAAGAACATTTTCAAATCCTTTCCTTCTCCACTGAGAGCAGTAGCAGAGCAAAGGTAAGAGGCGTTATCTGACTTTAAAACAGGTACTTTAGTGAAATATGTAAGTTTTACTCATAATCTCAGCATTTTCACTAAAAACCTTATTAGAAGAACTCCATAAATGAGGGATTCAGAAATGCAGTGGACTGGGCTGATTAGTTATAGTAAGTAGCAAATCATGGTATTTTAATCATATTTGCATTCCAATGCATGCATATTTTGATGCCTTTAGAAATGCATGTGTACCACTTCTGTCCTCATGCACCTCAGGAAATATGAGCTGTGAACACAAATCAGAAGACATAACACTGTCAACACAGATGGACAGTTTTTTCTCTGCCTCTCTAAAGTTCTAGTTATTAACTGCCAATCTCTTCAGACACTAAATACACAACTGATGCTCTGGAGACATTTTAATAGCCTAAAAGAGCAATCATTTCACTAAACAGGAACTAAGGGGAGTCTGGCTTACCATCTATTTCCCAAGCTTCCTGGCTTCACTGTTTTCTTGAACAGAGTCAGTTGAACTAATTGAAATAGCAGACCCACGACAGTATTGTCTCCTCATTATTGAGAATTTTAAGTGATACTGTTTCAGTCACTGCTGCTTCAAGAATAGAAGAAAAATTGTATTTTAAACATGTTTATTACATTTTTGGAAGGGGAAAGCAAATCATTTCACCCAGGCAGGTTTATAGATAATTCAGTCTCCCATCTTGGCTTGCTCTGTGTTGACTTTGAGTTCTCCAGACAGCTACATTACCTCCCAAGTTTTAGGTCCTGGGGTTCCAATTACAAGAGTGAGCTTTTTCTGGCTTTTGCAGTTTCCTTGCTTCTTCTGGGAAGAAGTGCCCATTCCAAGCTGACCCTCCTCAAATAGACTTTACCATCAGATTTATTAACTCTGTTCTAATTGTCTTTCAGTCTCCAGATGGTGCCTGGAGTGTTGTGTGTCTGCTCAGGGGTTTCTGGTCCAACAGCATGCATGCTTCCAATGTAGGAAAGACTTAGGCCCACAAACACCACATCCACATATCCCTAACACATATCCATAAAAACCTAAGCATAAGGATCACAACCCTGAAGCATTCCCAAGAACATACCCTGCTCTGGGACGTGCTGCCAGAAGGATGATTTCAGCCTCCTGTGCCGTACGCAGTCTATCAATACCTAAGATTTCTTAGTAGTTAGAAATAGCACCCAGAGCCAAAATAGTTGCACCCAGAGCCCAAAGCTTCCTGCTCTCTGCAGAAACCTGCTAGATTTCATAATCCCAGCCTTAAAAGTGCCCATGCTTACAGTTCTGAGTCCAGTACGGAGCCTCTTCAAGCCACTGTTTGGTCGTGCACTCAGCTATTTACAACAGTGCCTTAAAGTCAGCACAGGAAGGGGAAAAGGCAGTGAATAAGTGTCTCTGAAGGCTATTTCTCTCTTATTTAATAAATCTTTAATAAACCCTCAATAGATACTTTCAGTTCTTTTATTATAAATCTCTTAATGAGAAGTCTGGAAGAACAAGGCTCAGCAGACTGGAAAATCCCAGCTTACATCATGTTTTCCTCTCTTCCACACCTTATGGCAAATCCTCTATTATTCAGGGTACCTAATGCCCTAACTGGTGCTAGGGCTTCCCTATGCATGGTACACAAATCTTAAGGACCTCCACACCGTGCTCACATCCCAGTATCCTGGGGCACAGTTCATACTTCACATACAGCCAGGCTGAAGGAAAGTATTGTCCCAGAAAGGAAGGGCTTGTTCCATGCGTGCTACTAGCAGGGGAAATACTTTGGGATCTTACCATTTAATTCCAGGCTTACACCAGGCTTAGCTGGCCACTGCACACAGCATTGCTATACGGCAGCAAAAAAGATCTGACCCACAGACAGAAAAAGTGCTTTTATTTACCTGTTTATCCCTGCCTCAGACTGGTGACACCCAGTGACCTCTGAGTTTAACAGAAGCAAGTTTTTAAGTTCTAACAGAGATGGCACAACTCCCTTCTCCAAGTGTGGGCACACAGCAGCCTCCCTGTCAAAGCTGCAAGGAGAATTCTCACACACTGGGAGTGCTTGTTTCTGCATGTGTGACAGATATCATGTAGCTCCAACAAGTATTTCAGTGTTTTTGATAACACACTTCATGGCATGCACAATACTTCATGAAATAATCTTTAAAACAGGATGCACTTTCATATACAGATCTTAATGGCTTCCAACAATCATTTCCAGACACTTACAGAAAGGCAGCTTCTGGACATGTGCCTTATTTGCCCTCTGAAACGAGTTTGAATCTTTCACTGAATAGAATTAATAAACATGGTATGATAAAATCCCTCAGAAATTTTAGTTCTCAGAAGAAAAAAATGTATTAATAAATCAAGAGATAAAATCCCATCCACATTTACTGTCTTAATAACGCAGCATAAACTGGGATTGTCTATATTGTATAAAAGCTTTCTACTGCTATGCTTTTACCTTATCAATAAAAAATTGATGAGCTAAGCCTTGTTTTCCTCGTGTGTCTGCAATACCAGTCATGCAAACATTCAAGTTTCTGACTGTAGCACGAAACTATTATCTGCAGGTATATCAAATATCCCACAAAGGCAACTTGGCTCACAGTCAAGAGATAGCAAAACTCACAAGGAATTAAGTTTCCAGCTAGTGATGCTAGTTGAATTTCTCTTTTATTTACTTTCTGAGTTAATGTAAAACCTTCAAATGGCCTTCAAAAATATCAGCTTTGAAGAACACAAGTGTCCATCTGGCACCAAAGTTTGCAGATAGGAACTTTCTCTCCTAGAAATCAAAATATCTTTTCACTTAAACTCCCTTAGGAAAACCTCCTGTACTAGAGCATTACAACTTCCATTTGTCAAGAAACATTTGTCTTGGAAGAGATCAAGCTAACATTTACGTGGCACTGAAGAAAAATGCTTTTCTCCCATGCTAGATCTTTAGGCTACATTCCTGCTGACAGAAAAAATTGTCTCCTTGGGAGAGATAACAGGCAGACCCAGTTGAAAGGACCCAAAAATCAGGTAATAGCCTAATAAATATTATGCTACAAAGAATATATTGGAGCTGGAGGGTTTTTTAACTGCTGTGATACATTTTTGCAGGTCTAAATAACTGGGCTAATAATTATTTAGAAGGTCAAGCCATCTCCTACAATGCAGCAAGTGAATAACCATCCAGGTCAAATGCACACTCCAGACCCCCTCTTTTACATGTCAACAGAAATAGCACTGTCCCTCTGTTTAGAAACTCTGGGGGCTTCCTAACAACGGGAACTAAAACCAGCACAATTTTTACTACCAAAGGTTTAGAATTCCTTTTCAATCCACCATTTCCTTCTTTCATTTTAGAGAATTAAAATTAACAAATGACACTCTCCTGGCTCCCAAGCATGTTCTACCCCCCAAGATAAAGGTGTCACACTACATCCACAATCACTAACAAGCAAGGACTGACAAGGTCCAAGCAGCATTTGGAATAGGATGGCCACATGAAGTAGGAGGAGAAAAAAAAAGGAGGAGCAATTTTTCTTACATTTATCTGGTCAACACTATTTCACTCCAGCAAACATCTATTCCTGAAGGAGAATTGTGCTTGGCTTTTTTTTGGCTTCCTATCAGCCTGTGCAATCTGAAATGGGACATGTGCTCCCAACACAGCTGCAGAAGGGGCACTCAGCATCACAAGGCAGCAGTGAGCTAAGGGGAGCTGGACAGTCTCCAAAGCAGGAAACCCAGGAAAGACTAAGGAAACAAGAAGATCCACAAGGGCTGCACAAGTGAGTAGCTGCCTGATAGTAAGTTTCAACAACAGCACAAAAACAATTTAAATGAGATTCATGGCAATCCTACCCACTACATGAGAACAGCTGAGCACCCCAGTCACCAGTGGTGATGGTCTGGCTACAGTGATGCTCCCAGCAAAATTTAAGAGCAAGAGGAAGAAGGTTCAAGACCAAGAGATGGCCCCTAAGAGCAGGAGACACTGACAGATGGCAGTCAAAAGGCAGCACCATGAGTGGCAGTGTCCCCAGCTCCTGCTGGAGGCCAGCAAGAGCTCGGCCTCCCTGTTTGTAGGACTGCAGAGAGCAACCATTGTATTGAACTGCATGTTTTATTCATTTAGTACTTGTTAGGAATCATTTAAAGGTCCAAAGGCATGCTTCCAGGATCCATATTTCACCAACTAAGTGTTGGCTCCAACATTCATGAGTTCTGGGACCAAAAGCATATACATCTGCTGAAGATTTCTTTACCAGCTCTTTTCCCAAACCTTGTGCAGTCTTGTTTCCCAGGCAGTGCAGATTGAGGAGGAGGAAGATCTTGAAGTCTTCCCTTTAACTGCTAGACCTCATTCACCCAGACACTTCCCCAGCTGAAACAGGGTCTTCTCCACTTGGCACCTCTAGAAAGCAGCTTCCAAAGACAACCGAGATCTCAAGAGTACTGTACAAAGTCACATCATTTACTGCCTATGCTTCTCAGAAGCTAGAAATGCTCCCAGGTCTTTTTCCCTCTGATTCCCCAAACAAATCCACTGAAAAGCATCCAGGACTTTTGAGACATCGGGTTGATGTGAAACTGCCTTCCACGCTTGGAAACACCTTTGCCTGCAGTCTCCCAGTTACTCCATCAGTAATGGAGTGAATCTAATTGCTCTGCCATGACTCGTTGAGCTGATAGACTGTATTAGCTAGAAAGCACTGAAAGCAGCTGTTTATTTTAGTGCTATTTGAGGTCATTTAAGTAGCTACACCACTAAATCATCTGGGAGGGGAAAAAAAATTGAGTCAGCTTCGAGTGGGAAGCATTAGTACATGAATGCCCTTTTCCTCTTTCTTCTGCTTCCTGCCATTAAAGGAACACAAAGTTCATCTTTGGCTGAGCCTCATGGGACATACTGATATGATTTCATAATATGCAGAACACTGTCAAATGTGCTGGCTGGTTAGATAAAGGATAGGACAAAAATATCTGTATTTCCTTATTAGCTCCCCCCCAAAAAAGTCGGCAATATCAAGGGAAATAATGGAATCACGCTCCTCACCACCACCCAAACTTCCAAATAAAATTCTTCCAATGACAGAATCTTATCGAATTCTAGGTATAAGCAAAAAAGGTAAAGCACAGTTACGTGCTGTCTTTGAAGGGGCATTTCTTGATAAAGGCTTTTAAAGATATACTCCACTTACTTACTCATTTCACAATACGTTTTTTCTATGTAATAACTACTATGCAAAAGTTCATCTTTTTAGGGAAAGAAATATCCTTTGTATAGAATAAAAATCTTACACTCGGTCCAACACTGAATTTTTAGGTGTGTGTTCATTAAATGCCAAAGAGCTTCCCAGGAGGATGCCTGCATAGAAGACAGGGGAGGGAGTGGAAGAGTTGTAATGTTACACTGTTTGTTTAAAGTTTCTGAAAACAATCACCCTGTAGATGGATTTTATCAATCGTCGGCATAAATTCTGACCTCAAAAAGGACAAAGTGTTTTTAAACATATCATTACATCTATAAATAAACAATACCAAGTATACATCGTTCTAGTTATACATACACATCCCTTCTGCTGAATATAAACATACCCAATGGATGCTTTCATTATTAAAACTGTGTTACTTATCACTGAAACAGGACCTGATTTTTGCAAACCTTGTTCTAAGTCAATTCAAGAGAAAGCTTCTAGCCAGCAAAAGTGAAATCCTAGATACTGCTCTTATTTAAAGGTCAACACACTTCACAGGTAACTCAACCAGAGAGTTCTCCCTTTTTTTTTAAATTGTAATAAATTTTAGGTAAGGAACATCTTAGAGAGGGCATGGCTGTGTGGGTTTCTTTTTTCATGGAGTTCTATAATGCAGTAAGCTACACAAAGAACAAGAGACTAGCTTTCAATGTTATTGTTTGATTTTCCACTGAAGAACATACTCTCAGAGCTGTAGTATATCTTATTACATATAAGGCTTTTGGATGCAATCAGGAAATCTGGCACAGACTTCCTGACCACATGCAGTTACTCAACTACTTGATATGATTTTACCCCCCAAAATATTCACATGGGGAAATGGGGGAGGAGAGGCTGTTTAAACATAGCTGTTACAGCTAAGTTCAGATCTGATACATAGTAGTTTTCAACCTAAAATCCTCTTTCCCATTTCAATGTATTACAGTATTTTCCATAATATCCTGTCATAATTGGGCTGCTTCTTGTTTATATTAAGTTGCTGGGAACTCTGCCACTGGGATCAGGAGTCAGATGTAATGCTGCAAAATTCTAAGTAGTGGTTTCCCAGACAGAGGTAATTTCCAATCGATCCAAAAAAAGAGACTGTAAGATTTTTAGAATATTTGGGCAAATTATTACTGGAATCAGTGAGCCAGTCACAAGTAGGATCGACACAAAAATATTTGACTAAGTTATGTCTCTCTACATTAATGGAACTCCATGTTTTATTTATAAAATTGTCTCTATGTAAACACTGAGATACTGCCAGCTAAACGTAAGAACACACAGGCCAAATACTCTCTCGCAAGGTGCTAAACCACAAAACAACTTTGTGACAGGATTCTGATTTGTCACAAATTTCTGTTCCTTTCTGGGGAAAATTTATAATAATAATAATATGCAGAAGCTTTGCAGTACTGATAAAAACGTAGATTCATCTCCACTGAGAAGTCAATTTTGCCAAACATTTTGATGTATTTGGTAGATGAGGCATAACAGCACAGACGAACACAGCTGCAGCTTCTCAGATCATCAACACTGACTTTCCAAAACAAGCCCTGATAAATCTGTCCACTTACTACAAAACTACATGTAAAGGGAAGTGGTCCAAAGACCAGAAATAGTCACAGCACAGCCTCTGTGTTCATTCAAGTTCTGTTTCCATCCCCCTGCAACCTGAAGCAGGAGGCAACTAATTTCAAGTCATAAAATCATAGAATAGTCTGAGTTGGAAGGGACCCACAATAATCATCAAGTCCAACTCCTGGCCCTGTAAAGGACTCACACCATGTGCCTGAGAGCCTTGTCCCAATTGCCCTTGAGCTCCAGTGGCCTTGAAGCTGTGACCACTGCCCTGGGGAGCCTGTTCCAGTGCCCAGCCACCCCCTGGTTGAAGAGCCTTTTCCCTAATATTCAACCTAAACCTCCAGAGAGAAAAAAAAACCCCACAACTTGTATTTACAGCTACCCTAGTTTGCTAAAAGACTCAAGCCTGAATCCCACAGGCATAACTTAACCAGTTTGCTGAATATTCCAACCTTGTAAATCGAGACAGACTCCAATTGCAATTGGGGTTATTTTTTTAATGTGGTGTTATTTCAATGTAAAAATTTCTCAAGAAGATTTAAGAGACAACACAGAAGAAGAGGCGAGAAGAACTATTTTAGTTTGCTCTGTAAATCTGCGCTTAATATTTAAACAGTCCTGGGCACTATAACACGCACTTTTTTTTAAAACACATAGCTTTATTTATTTTGCAAATACATCAGAGAATGAGAACTCCAGCTGAGCAGGGGCACAGGAGGCTGAAACCTGATCCCAGCATCCCCAGAGAACTGTCATTTTCCCTCCAGCTGTACCATCCACTCTGCTTATTTTTAATTAATCTTTCATAGGATGTTTGAAGTAGATTTCAGTCCCATCCACCTTGCCAAAAGACAGATCCAGCATTGTCCCTCACAGTGCACAGGGGAGCAGCAACCCCAGCTCCTCTGACAAGTCCATACCTGTATCCATGGAGCTGCGCCCTCCCCTCGCTCCCGAGGCTGGGTACCTGGAAGGAAACTCTCCCACTCCAAGTCAGCCTTTCTGCTTTGGATTTTCTGTTACTTGTCTGTGCCATGAGGTCAGTCAGAGACTGGCCTGACTACAGCATTCTCCAGTTTTCCTGAAGCAGCATCATTAGCCAGAATGTTAAAACGTTGTAACAAAACTAAAATCTACGAGAAGTCTCCTGTAAAACATTTCCAGTAGGTTATTTAATTCCTCAGTTTAGGAATTGTGTTTCTTTTCCTTACATCACATAGGTTAAATACTTGTTAGCATAGTACAGCATCTGAAACATTTACCCTAACCACTGAATATTTAAATGTTTAATAGCAGAACAGGAAAAGAACAATAATCAAAACAACTTCCGAGGTACCCAAAGGCCATTTGGGACCAGATTTCCAAGTATTCACAGAGCTACACAGACATAAAGGTCAAGTGTCACAACAAACACTTAACATTCAGCAACCTTCAGTAACTGTGAGGGTTAGTCAGAACTTCCCTCTGAAAAGAAGAGTAAATCTTCCTCTTCAACATAGGCTAGTTTTGAAATATAATTTTGAAATGCATTAATACAAAATAGAACAATTTTTATTTATTATTCAAAATTTAATACAAGACAGGCTTTTCTAAAATAGCTGCACATTCTAGGTACATCCTAGGTAAAGAATCTACTTCCACATGTGACAATAAGTCACAAGGAATCCAGTGACCCCAATGTGCAGCATCGCTCTTGTGCAAGGCATGCACAATTCTGGGCAAGATACTAACTTCTTCCCAGCACTAACAGAAAGAATGTAGCAATATAAACCACGTTTCAGGACTGAGAGTGGTATTCCTGATCCAGTCAAAACCACCAGTTCAGATTTACCCTTTAACCTGCATGTGATTGCTGTGACACCACTACATCTTGGCTCGCTAGCCTGCACCACACCAGGACTCACTCAAGTGAGCAGGCCACTGCCAGCTCCAGAATTATGATGTGTTAGTGGTGAGCAGAGGACCACAACCCCGAAAAACTTGGCATTTGTCAGGGATCTTGCTTCTGGAGATACTTAGCAGAATTGGTTGCTTAGATGCAGCTGGGAACTGAGGAAGCATATCCTCCAGGATTCTCCTAGAGAGACGTAGATGTAGAAAATCCTACACAGAGATGGAAAGAAGTAAAGGTAAGGTGGTTTTTGGCACTCTGTTTCAGCATGAGCCAGTGCAGGCTCCATTCCTCTGGCTGGTCATTAGCCCAAAGTTCTATGGCAATTATGAAGCTGTTGCAGAGAGTCTGCACTCTCCTGTAGGCATCTCAGAAGCAGAGAAGACGGGAGAGATCAGCCCATTGAGGCTGAGAGCAATTTCAAAAGCCAATCTGTCAAGCAGCAACACAAGGAGGACAAGCCCACAAAGAAAACATTGCTTCTCAGGCCATGCTGGAGAGGCAAAGAAAATCTGAAGTGTATTGTACCTCGGGTGAGCTTTTCTAACACAACTCTAATGCTCTTTTTCAAATTGCTGAGAGCCATCAAGGACAAGGAGAGAACTCTTCCCTAGAAAGGAGATATAGATTTTATCTAAACAGGATGCAAAGGATGATCAAAATTTATGAAAGCCTAATGCAAAGACCAAGCATAATTTTCCATTTGATTACTGTTCACAATGCAAATATCTTCAGCACGCAAACACATGCACAAATACAGAAAAATCATTTTAATTAATTTAGCAGCTTTTGGCATCTATGTGCATGATTTTAAAGAATCCACTTTAATACCATCTGATTCTATGATTTTGTTCTTCGCATTTTTTTTTTAATTGTTATACTTATATTCCATTAACTACTTCCATCTGCTATGTGGCTGAACTACCAGCACCTTCCAAAAGGTGGGCTTTTTCTGATTACTTGGATTTATTTTTGTCTTGTACATAGGGATGAATTGGTCTTTATAGTTCTTGTTGGCCAACACTTGAAATTCAGCCTAGCAGCCAGACTGAGCTTATTTTAAACTCTAGTTGTTCATCTCACCAAATGGTTACAGCAGTTCTGTACTTCCTCAAATACTCTTCAATTTTCAAGTAACCCTGGACAACAAGACAGCTACAGTGTCATTAGCACAGTATCACTAAGCTATTATTTTTAGCTATAAATTGCATAGCGAGCACTTAGGAGTACAACTGCCTAGCAGAAATGCAACTGGAACACATTTTATACAAATCAAGTGAGCAGAAAGTGAGCAGGTGACCAAAACAAACTTATATTTATACATGAAAGCTTTTTGCTTGCATGAATCAGTGGGTTTTCAAATTTCAAAATCTTTTGTTATTTCAATGCAAACTGAATAAACCATTTACATGTTTATTTTTTCTTCCTGTAATATATATATTAATTAAAGATACATATGCCTGTCAAGGGAGAGGGAAAACAGTCTATCCTCAAGTATACAATCACCTGCTGCTTTTTTACAATTAGCCAGGCTTGAAATCATGCTGGTGAAAAATTCTATTAAGCATTCACTGCCTTTGCTTTCTTGCTAGTTTTGCTTACAGGACCTGATACAACATTTAAGGAAAAACTCTCCCATTTTTTGGCCTGCTTCATACTCAATGGAGACTTTTGAATGGGATGATTCCCCTTGGTAAACTGCTAGCACAGCTGAGACACACTAGTCTGACACAGCTCATAAGATATGGAATCAACCCTTCCTGTCTTACCAGTGCACAGCATCATGGTTTTATTTTAGCTACCAAAATACATGTTTTTCTCTCTCTGTCAGCTGTACTCATAACTGAGAACAATAAAGCCAATACCAAAATTGTAGTCAGCATCCTACTTCGGTTCTGCAAGCTTTGTGAGTTATCATTTCAATTTACTAAATTTAATACATCTCTGGAGTTTCCCTACTGGCTTCCCGAAAAGATTACCCTTGCTCATGTTTCATTTCTGGACACAAAATAGTCACATAAGAAAAAAATAATAATAATAAAGTCAAGAAATACTGCATGCTTTTCTGCTGAGAAACATGCAGTGAGGACATGATGGATGGATTAAAACTGAATTCCCCCTTGACTGGAAGTCAAGGCTTGGCTCAATTCTTCCAAGTCATCATACGGACAACTGTGGGACTTCACATAATTTATTAAGAAGTTGGCTATGTTGCTGGATAAGTTTAAAATAATTACACCAAGGCCAAACTCTCTTCTCACTCACAATGAAGAAAATGAAGGATGACTTCACTTCATGTAGACACTGTAACTAAGACGAAACACAAAACTTCCACTTTTAAAGAACAGCATCTGTAGCTGAATGAGGCACATTAAGTGATCACTATAACTATGTACATCAGCAAATATAGATGAGGTGACCAAGTGTATCTGGTGACAGAATACCACGTCCTTTGCTCACGAGACACTCAATGAACTAAATAGACTTGATTATCCAATACAGAAACAAAAACTGAGCAGGAAAATATTGTTTGGATCTTTCAAAGCTATCTCAACAGATTCAACTACTCATCTTCAGCCTGAGATTACTGCTGTAAAAATAAGAAATACCAAGAAATCCCACCTCTTCTTCAAAATATCATCATAGCTCACAGGGCAGACAAATGAACTAACTGTGCTAAGGACATTGTATCAATTCTCCCACAGTGTTTTTCTATTTTCAAGTCAAGAACTGTACTCTACAAAAATACACCATCTATAAAGCAGTAAGTCGTCTTGCCATGGGCAGCCAGAACTGGTAACAGGCACTATAAGCACAAACTTTCAGACAAAGAAGAGCAGGACACAGCTGTAACTATGTGTGAGGGCACCTCCTCACCACACCCACCAGGTGTCTGCACCGATGATTGGGAGGAGCATCACTACCATGGGCTGAGGCTCAGAGCATCCTATAGAAATCCGACAAGTGCAGCTTGCTTAGCAGCAGCAGGAAAGGCTGACCGGGGTGCTCAGCAGCCTGCCCTGGGAAAGCACGTCAGCAGGGTGAAGACAGGAGCGAGCATTAAGAAGCCCCTGCTGAGGGTGGGAAGCTTTCCATGCTCACCCGGGTCGAGCTGCCCTAAAACAGCTCCCCACAGAACAGGAGGCTGCAGAGGGCAGCAGTGCCATGCACTTGGCCTGCATTACCCATCCCGGTGCAGCACAAGCAATGAAAATGAAACATTAACTTTATTAACTTCATGGCTGCATGGATCATGAAATTTCCTTGATTTTAAGGTCTCCCTGAAAACCAGTGGGCTTTTAATGGTAACAGACTTTGTTCATGCTGACTGAACCATAACTGGCCCTTCACGATAAAAGCCGGGACAACACTCCTTTCAGTCCTGCCCAGAAGCCCCATTACAAAACTTCCAGGAGCAACATTTTTTGTGAGGTTACATGAAGGCTTTGGTCACTCAGACCAGGGTGGTTTGCAAAGGGTAGCTGGGGTGTGGAGTAACCAGGACAGGACTGGCATTGACAACTCTCAGAGAACACAGTGAGGGCAAAAAATTCAGCTAGCTCTAAGGCAGGAAGATACAGGAGAGGGGAAGCAAAGGCTCATCAGGGATGAAAAGGAATTGCAATTCTTTCCCTTAGCAAGACAAAGAAAGAACTGGAAAAAGTACAGGAACAGCCAAAGGCCTGGCGACAATTCCACTGCTTGCTGCCACAGGATACAAAATCTGAAGGACATTGGAAGCAGCAGCAAACAAGGGTGCTCTCAGCTAATCGGCTGGCACCGCATCAGGGCACAGTTCAGTCTGTTTACAAGGCCCTTACACTTGAGAGGTCTTTATGTACTACGTCATCACCCACCTCAGCAGAAATACTAAATGAATTTAGAGAAGCTGATCTTTGAGTATTTCAATTAATTTTAAGCATAGAGAAACTATTCAGTATGTCTGTTTAGCAGGAGAGAGGTTCTCTGTCACACCACAGAACAAAATACTGCTGCAGAGCACACAGAGGTCATGCACCACTGCCTTAGAGCACAAAAATCCAGCTTGGATTTAAACCTTGTTTTGTGTAAGAGCTGGCCAAGATTCATCACTTAAGTACATAAATTAGTGAAGTGATCGCTGAAAGAACTGCCACACACTTCACATTATACTGATCTCCCCATCACTTTACAAAAAGAAATTTTCACATTACTGTTAGAAAGATCATGAGTTCTACTGATCAGCAGAGTTAACTCTGAATTATATTAATTATCTGCTTTAGAATATAGTAACAATACTGATATTTAAACAAAGAATGGTCAAAAAAAAAATCAAGGAATAGGTGTGGTGACCAACTACAATTTTAAGTTCACAAGCTCACATAACTCAGTAGCATTACACTTGTCTCTAATTCACTTGTGGAGAAAAATCCACAGAACACCTTAGGTAAAGCACTGTGCATTACTGCCTGTATTTCAGACATGAGGACTCAACCATGGGCCAGCATGGTTTGAGGGGGTGTCATTCATGTCACGGAATTAAAAGAGAGCTGATGCATTAACAAACAGCTGCAGATCCAACAGTACTTAATGGTACTCTGAGAATATAAACCTCAGTTATCCCAGCTCCGGTGCTGACACTCTGCCAAACCTGTCTGAACTGTGGTTTTATCACTGAAGTGTGTAGGAGAGTCCCACGGGATCAAAAGCTCTTTCAAGTGGGATATGACTTTCACGTTTTTCTTCTCCCATCATCTGCACGTGTGGACAAAGCTGTACTCCAAACAAAATAAATCAACATATACATGTACACCTATTGCAGCACCTTCTTTAAGAGAGCCCTCCTCTCTGCAAATCTATGTGGCTTTAAAAATCCTGCCACATAAAAAGCCTTTGGGGATTCTTTAAATAGGTTTTAGCACACGGGAGTCTAATTCACCTTTGACAAGGCTTTTAAATGAGAATCACAAATAGGCAGTTCGAGTTAAGACAGCAATTACAGCATTTTCAATACAGGCAGGGTGGGTATCACAGAAGTTCGCAAGGATTAATAATACAGATCCACAATAAATGGATTTGCAATCATTTGTGGCAAAACACTACTCTTAGACCCTAGAGACTGCCTCTAGAGATACACAGAAAGGGCAAACCTCTCTGAAGGAAACACATGCTTGACCATGGGCCCAACTCCCGTTATAATGACAACTTTCCGAAGTAGAATGCTGGGCTCTTGCCGCTTTCCAGGAAGAACTACTGACTGATATAATTGGGTATTCAATGTATGGTGCACCCTTTTCCATATTCACAATAGATTCTTATTTTTCATTAAAGGAGAATTATTTAAGACATACCTTGATGCCTTTTTTTTCAGTCACAAGGCAGCACAGATGTAAAAGAAAGATGAGAAATGTTTACATTTCAGTATCCAAAAAATAAAGTATTTGACAGGTACTCCATTTTTTGAATTACACTGTAGTTGAACATCTCCTTTCTTTATTACTTTCAAGCTACATTCATGCTTTAATAACATCACAAAAACTGTAAGGTAATTATGCATATGATTCCAGGAAAGCAAAATTATAGTTATCTGAATGGTGCCAGAACATATCCCTAAACTACTCCCATTCCCCATCATTTCTGTACCACGTGCAGCAGTGAAAGAGGAAGAGACAGCAAGGAGAGATTCACTTCATCTAACACCTGTAGCTCATCACCACCTGCAGTGTATCTGGCAATACATGTCAAAAAGAAAAATAGATGTCCAGTAAACAGAAGGGACAAAATTTTGGATGAGCTAAAAATGGCCATGACTTCAGATATCCATCACTGACAAAACTATGACCCTTCTATCAGCATCATCCAAACTGGAACAGATGGAAGCTAAACGTGCTTTTATCCATCCCAGGCCCATAATGAACTGCAGGCTGCCTTCCCTGCCAGAACTCTCTCTCGCCATTCCAGAGCTGCTCCTCTGCTGTACTGCAGATGGAAGACAACGCAGGCATGCACGTGTGCCTTGCAGGAACAGATTTTATACTGGGGCTGTTCTTGAGCCTTTATCACAACTCGACTCTTAGTTGATAAGGAAATAACAAGGGTATGGCACAAATTGTTTCATGTTCCTCTGATATAAACACTCCCCCTTTATATACCTTTTTAGTAACCCACTGCTTAATTCCATTATTTGTTCTCCTTAGCTCCAGCCATTATTGTATCTTGTACCTTGATTTTACTGTTTGGTTTGCCTGCTGCTAAAAGTACACTCTCCCACCTCAGTGCCATTTTCTTTGCATCACTGAGCCATTAGCATTTTGTTCTCTGAGCAAAGATATATTGGGTGGTTTAGGCAGTTTATTTGAAGTTTCTCCTTAAGCCCCTGCTTTCTCCTCTGTCCCAAGAAAATGAGGCATACACCTAGTAAGTCACAACACAAAGAAAAAGGCATGAAGTTGCAGGTTTCATGTCCTTCCGAAGGAAACCAGCCCCTGGCGTACCTAATATAGTTTGGGGACATTTATCCAAGTTCAGCAAGGTCTCCACAGAGCTAGCTCATTCTCTCATCAGCTGGTGTAAGCCTCCTATAATTACCACTCTAACATTAAGGGCTTGAAAGCTCTTGTGCTTCCTGACAGGCACATTACCCCCTAACCATGTTTGGGAGCCCTGTACTGGCCCCACTCACTGATGGTGCAGCCTGTCCTTCCGTGTCAGACTGGAAGAGACACGTGGTGCCCGAGGCACCCTGTCCCTCTCCTCCAGCTCTTCCACCACTCTGGCATGCAAGGCACAGACACGTTTGCCCTTTTACCACCACGTCCCTCCTGCTCGAATCTCTTGCCAAAGGCAGCATCCCAGCAGGCACGCTGCCAGCTCCTTCCGCCAAGGCCGAGGACAATGATGTGCTCTGTGCCCCCGCAGCCACCGTGCCAAATGGTAGCATATGGCACCTTCCCTCCAGATCCCATAGCTGCAGCGCTGCACTTGGCAAGCCGCAAAAACCCTTCCCTGGGTGTTCTCCTCCTCCACGCTGGCACGCAGCGGAGAGGCCGACACGGCTGTCACATTTTCCGCTGTCACCCTGAAAGGAGCCCTTTGCGGAGCAGATCCGGCAGCGCACGGACAAAGGGCAGGCTGCTCCCGACACGCGCCGCCTGGAAGGCACACCAAGGAGTGGGAATGTTGGCTGCTGGGTATGGCTCACATCAACCCAGAGCAAGCAGTCCTACTCCTCCCACAGCAGAGAATGTTCGGTCTGCAGCAGGAATCAACCTAAGACCATGAAACAATGCTCCTTGACTTCGTGCTCTCATGAATCATCACCTAAATTGTAGACCTCCTCCATTAAAACCTGACAGTCAGCCATGGGCTTGCAGTTTGATGCTCTCTCTTCAAGAACACACATCAATCACCTGTTCCTCCTTGCTATCTCTTCCAGGAAATAAAACTTAAGTGCTCAATGAATTTATGGTTATAGCAGGGATTTGAAATACAGCACAGAACATCATGATTTCACAAGTTATGCCCATCAGATTTATAAGAAACATAGTGTAATTAGCAGAGATTTCCATCTCCAGAGATAGTAGTACAAGCTATGACTCCATGAGAAGAGATGAGACAATGTCTGCCTAGGAAGAGACATTCACATCCCACAGAAAGGTTTTCCTTTCCCATCAAATGGAAGGAATCAGCCCAACCTTGCTTTTAACGTGCTGCATAACAAATCAGCACTATGTACTAGTACATGATAGAACTCCACAACTGGCTGATATTCTCCCTTTTCAGCCTTAAATTTGACACCCCTGCTGAAGAAAAAGACAAGCAAGATCCTTGTAGTCACCACAGGTGTGAAATTTTTTCCCCACCTTTTTAATACAAGGCTGAAAAAGAAGAAAGATGACCCTTTATTTTAAATCAGGATCAGCGTTCCCCAGGCACCAGTAATGGAAAAGGGGGAAGATGAAAGAGCCTGCAGAAGGGCAGGATGAAGAGCAAACAACTTGTGAGCCTCTTACTGCCACAGCCACAGGGTGAAGGGTTAAGTCAGGCAGCAACACCCAAGCACTTGAGAAAACCTGAGTTGTCTGCTGCAAGATCTGCAAACTTCAGGAAAATAATCCAGTTTCTATTCAGATTACCTAGGCATCCGGAAGTAACATATTTTGAGGATGCTTTGTTAAACCATCATTTAATCCAAGTGGAACTTGGATTACCCCACTACTTTCAGAGATGAGAGGAATTAGCTTGTGTCCTTTTCCTCCCACATCAGGAGCACAGCTCTTTGGTGCACCAAGGAGGCGAGATCTGCCTTCAGACTCACCCACCAGCTTTCCAGACAGCTTCAGGCAAGTCACCTCATCTCCATCTTTCCTGCCATTTACAGTGGAATCCCACCAGCTATACCACAGCAGAGGTATATATGCATCTTAACTGATTACATTTTGCAGCTGCAGATGTTCTTGCTGAAAATCGCAATGAGCATGGGAATTTTATGTTGGTTTTTATTATTATTATTATTGTTATTAATATTGTTATTATTGTTACTATTATTATTACTATTATGATTACTACTACTACTACTATTACAGAAGACTGGCAAACATCTGTACTAGAAAATGCCTCACCAAATAATGACATCTTGAATGTCTAAGCTTTGGAGCTTCCCTCCATAACATCTGTCTCATTTCTTCCTACAATGCTGTTTTCATTACCTAATCAAATACAGTGTCTTTTAACAACTGAAATACAGAAAGTACACACAGATAATTATAATAAAACCATTATTTTCTTATAAAACCTTGGATGTTGACTAAAGCTGATGGATCCTCAATTCTATGAGCGAAATAATCATCATCACAATCCATCCAAATAATAGCAGTATAGGCATTTAGGAACATTTTTTCTCAAAAGGAGCCTGAAACTGCCTCTGACTTTTCCCTTTTTCCTGGTACTTTCTTCCCACTTCACAGAATTTGCTGGGGAATCTCAGTTTCAAACTGTGCTTCATGGTACGTCAAGGATATTTCAAAAAGCAATAATGAAGCTGTAAATTGTAGCCCCGAACAGGGTATCCCAAACACAAGAACATCTGTTACTTCACCGGACTTTTTGATGTCGCCACTAGAGGGACTAACATGAAGCTAAGAAAATCAACCAAGCAGAGGAACCTTAATTACCTGTCACAGATGCCCTTCAGGCAGCTCTTCTATTTAGGAAGAGAAAAGGCATTTTGCTGCTTTCAAGGCAAAGTTTGTACTTGCACCCCAGAGAATGCCAAAAGTGTCAACACACAGGATTTTGTACAGGCAAACAGAACAGCCACAGACACAAAGTTAAAGGATACAGACCTTACTGAGGACTGGCTGTAGCTTCACAACTCATTCCAGGCAGACCTTTGGGGTGCAATGTATCTTCAGCCCCACAAATTCTGCACAAAGTTCAGGGATTTTCTCACACCTCTTAACAGAATAATGGAAAAAGCCAATATTGTGCTTCCACACACATATAATTTGGTCCCCAAATCACCATCAGAAATGGTCCAAGCAACAAGCTCTCATTCCAGTTACCTTTCTCACTACCCACAGACCACCTGGCTTTGTGGGAACTCTCTTTGCATTTCTGGCACTGCATAAGCTGTTTTCCAATATTATTAATGATCATCAAAATCCAGTGCCAGCTGGAGTGCTGAGGCAGAGAAAAAAAATCTCATTGTTGCTGTGATTACAACTGGTAGCATATAAAATAGAGTGTGAATAAGCCATATCCCAGTGTAATTATCATGATGAGCTACACTCTCACTAAGAGCCAATCTGGTGTACACCAACAATAACGGTGGAAGAAGTTTATCACAAACTTGACCAGTTTATCACTAAGTTTGCTTTTTTGCCACCTAAGTTTTTAAAGATGCCACTGCCATTATGTTCCAAATTCTTCTGTGTAGCAGATGACCTCCAGAATGACAGCAGTGGGTCACAAATGATTGATATTGCTAATTTAACACACTTCAGATCACATGCACCACAGGTTAAGCAGGATCAATAAAAGCAATCCACTCCTAAATTAAAAGACACAAGTGAAAAATAACTTTTTAACTTCAGCTTCATACACCATGCTTGAGTAATGGTATATTTTTATGGAGTATGGGTGAATTTTTATAGAGTCGGTGCAGTCTTCTGCCACATGAAATTAATGTCACTGAGAACAGATGATTAAGCAGAATTACTTTAGATGAAAGAAAATGAAATATATAATTGTTCAGTAGTTTTAGAAGTGATTCACCCCTCTCACCTGTTTTCAAAATAGACTGTAACTAGGAAATAGCATTTAAAAAGCAGGTAGTATTACTACTACTTCTAATATAAGCACACACAGTTTTAACCTATAGGCTGCATTCATTCACCAAGATAAATGGGATTCAACATAACAGGGTCTATATATGAAACTTTGTGATATTCCATTAAATACGAAGTTATACACCCAAGCCATATGAGCAAGGAGAAATGTGTTCATTCTGCACATGCTGCATACCTCAGAGAGGGCTCTTCTTTTATTTCACTTTTAAATAGTTCTTGCATCTTTCACTTCAAAAGCAGATGGCCTAAACTTCTACTATCAGATAAATTTAGACTGATAAACATCAATGAATTATTGTTTCTATATTTAAAGAAATTATGTGTAAAATGGTTATTTCAGGCTCTTCTGTGCTACATACCAGTGCTCAAGTTCCACCAGAAAAGCAACCTCATCTTCTGAATGGGAAAAGGTGCCTCATCTCCCCTTGCATGATAAAGAGGACATTTTCTGGTAGTTCTTTAGTAGCCCAAATCTGAGTCACACCATTCTCAATCTTCAAGCAGATGCAGTATTATGAGAGCATCTTCCATATGAAAGAGAGGAGGCAAAACTACTCATGTCACTCTGGAAATGTGTCACAATCTTAGCCTTGCCTCTCTCTCCCAAACCCCTCATATATAGGCTATCATTACTTCAGATTGACACCATTAATTGTACTGCAGTATTATCTCAATTAAATATGTGTGGACACATGGGCACAGAAAGGTAGGACTTGGTCCAGTGTCACAGAAGGAGGCACTGGAATAAAAAGCAGGTATCTTAAACTTGGTGCCCTCCCCTAGTTGTTGCTCAGTTGCCATGTGAAGAAAGGCACAAAAACACAGGTTAAAAGGGATGTTACATGCACTGCCTTGTACAGAAACGAGCTTGAAATTAGCAGATTTTATGGGGGCAGCACAACAGCTCAGTGACATGATCCACCATCTCATTTCACAAGCATGTAGGATTGAGGATGGTTCGGGTTTTGTTTTTCTGAAAACTACCCAGGAGACAAAACTGTTACAGGCACATCAACTAATTCTGCATCATGAGAGCTGCTGCTCAGGATGGAAAAGTGTTCATTCCCAGTGAGCCCTCACCATTAACCTTGTGAGAAACATGCAGCAAGGCTTCAGACTGCTTCATTTCCCTGGCACACGGACTCCATGCACCTGCAAGACTCGCTTAAAAAAAAAAAGTCAGTTTTGAATCATCTTTCGAAGGATGAGAATGAGGCAGTGCATGCCAATGCATTCAAGTGCAGAGAGGTGGCTCTCTATCAAATACATTTTTGAGGAATGTATCACTCTTAATAAGGACAGCAAGGCTTCCATGAGATCTTCGACAGGGAATGAGCAGCGCTCCAAGCTGCCCTAGCGCAACCCACGATTTCAGGGAGATACCTGTGCAGCAAGGCTGGTGCCCATTTGATTAAACAGCCTGTCTGCTCCCTCCACAAGCTATCAGAGGTACAATTAGTTCAGTCGGCGGTATCAGCAATGCCCTTGAGGTCCTGTGCTCCTGACGACTAATGAAGAGGCACTGCTGGCTGTCAGCACGTACAGGGGAGGCATTCATCTTCCTGGCAGCACCAATTAAATCCACCTGCATCATACTAGGAGTCAGGAATTCAGCACCGGGAACGAGTCAGAGCTGCTGAATGGTTTAACACTTCATTTTTGGGTTTTATACTGTGGAGAAAAAGGAATAAATTGTGCTAGCTATGCTGACGGCAAAGGAAATACGGAGAATCTGCCTGACAGCAAAGGCAGAGAGAGCACCCTCAGTGCTCAGGTGTGTGCACACGTGCACTTTGGGAAGGCTCTTTTTTGCATCAGGGCAGGAAACCTCAAAATACACAATAAATTTCTTCCTGAAGTCAACAAGAAAATTTGCTTATTGCATTGTGTTGCCACCACTCTGCTAAGCCTTCAAGGAAAGGTACTTGCAGAACATGTGGGTGTATCCTCACTTAGGATATGGGAATTACTCCTGAGAAGACAAGGCAGGGAACTCTTGCCCCTTATTTCTTACAAGTCTACATCCTTACATGAAACACACAGTTCTATTTCAAAACAGCAGGCTCAAAGCCTTCTACATCATTTCTATCCCTGAGACATGATGCTGCATCATATCAGCCACAGTCAAACACGTCAGCTAATCATCTGCCTGCCTTGGTGCCTCACTGTAGAGTCCAACCTGTCCCATCCCACAGAAGTCTGGCTGTCAGTATGGCTTACAGGACTAAAAAGCACTGATATCAGAAGAGAAGGATATTGAAATAGAAGCTACCGTAAGCACCTGGCATCCAACCTGCTAAGGTACACAGGAGCACAAGGAAAATTGCTTTTTCAGACAAAAAAAGATGTATCTGTAATTCCTGTTCCGTCTTACTTGTGTCCATTAGGGAAAAAAATACAAATGCACTTACCAAATCCACATTTTCTAGGCCTTCGTGGACCCTTAATTAAAACCACTATCAATCAGTAGGTGCCAAGAATTAGCACCTAGTGTGGCTTTCCTATTTCAGGTGTTATAGAACTCATGGCAAAAGTCTCAAAGGGCTTAATCTGCTAAACACTGTATAGCAACAGGGAACTCAACAGGTTTTGATTACTTCACAACAAACTGGCATCCATTTATCTTCTCAAACCCCACAACTCCTTTGTGGAGGCTAAAAAGCCTGTTTACTGACATGGAGATCAGCGTGACACACACAGGCAAAACAGACCCCACCTGACTCTCAGCCATGGAAGCACAGACCTACCTATGCAAATCTCAGCTGACTTAAAGGAATGAAAACCTACTGCAGTAGAAGAAGCAAAAAAGTAGTTTATTAACCAACCTTTCATGTAAAGGAAGCTTAAACCCCAAACCTCAAACCCATCTCACATCCCCTACCAGAACAACTCACCTGCAAGAATTATAATTTGCCATATAGCATGCAATTATATACATGAAGAAACAAAGAAAAAGGCCTTTGGATGGCACTTTTCCTCTAGTGAAAACAAATTGTAACTATTTCAAAATTCAAGGAACTTAGTCTTTCACTCCCTTACAGAGATGTTAATTAAGAGCCTGTTAAAGGTCAGACAAACTGACCTTTAACAAAAGTGGATGGTGCTGAAGGTAATTCTTGCCTTCTGCAGTCTCCACCATCCATGACTCAGGATAAGATCTTGTGTTCCCTGATAGGAAGGGAGACAGCCCAGAATCCACAGGCACAAGAAAGCAGCAGGCACACAAGTGCAGAAAAAAGCATCAGCAGAGACTCCAAGTGACTTTGCTGAAATATTACAGTTCTTTACTAATAGTCTTGGGACTGCACAGAGAATGCTTTTAGTGAGATGAACTAACTTTGGTACCTCAGTATGACCAAGTCATCCACACAGATGCACATGCTGGACTATGACCCTTTGTCAATGGTAAAAAATACAACACAGATGCATGAAGTTTACAAGCGAAAGATTCCACAAGGAATACCAAAGATCAATATTTGGAAATTTATGTTCTAGTTTAAACAGTAAATTAAATACATATTAAAACTCATGTGACTACAAAACTCATCAGAGAAATCTTTAGGATATTTGTGTCCCTAAGGGAACTCATGATTTAGATCAGAGCACACCATCAGGTCACCTGCTAGTCAACATGGTCCTGAAAGTAACCTTGTCCTCTGGGCTAATTTCTCATGAAATCTTCATTAATACAGGATCAGGAAAAAGACATGATTTGGTGACATCCAAATGATGAGGCACCACTGGAGTGATGATCTGGCTTCTTACCTGAGGCCAAGCTGCGAAATGATTTATCAGACTCAGAGGAGGACATCTGCCAGCACACAAGGATCTCAAGTAACAGCAGCTGGTGGGGGTAGCAGTAGGAGCAGCTTTCCAGAATCAAAGTCCAGTCAATGATGAAGCACATTCTTTGTCCATTCAATAACCATCATCTCTTCTAGACCAGTTGCCTAAAAAGTCCCAGATTATTCTGAGCTGGTGGTGCTTTCTGAGAATATCATGAAATGAAGATTCAAGTCCTTGGAGCTCCCACAAGCATCCAGACACCCCTGGGAAAGCCACAGGCCTCTACTGCAAGGCTTGTCATACTGCACTTGCCCAAAATGCCTTCATACAGCAACCCTTGGAGAGTCCAGGAGACTCCAGAAAAGAGTGCCAGTGCCAGTGAGGTGCAGGAATCCTGTCTGCAAACCACCACACATGCAAACCACAGTGGTACCTCTGTCCTGCACCTACGGGTGACACGTAATCCACTGAGACATGGCAGGGTCACCTGCTTCAGTTCTGTGGGAACAGAGATGCCTTCCCCCACTACACCGGCACACCAAGAGGAAAACCTCAGGTTTCCTTTAGAATGCAACCAATGCACAGAATGAGGTTTTATCTACTACACAAAAACTCATAAAAATTAGCAAAAGTAATCACACAACTTGGCTATACGTGCACATTTCCCACTAAAAGGCATTAATTTAAAGCCTCTTCTGATTTTTGTTGACTATGAAACATTCCTCTGAGTGCAAAAGAAGCTGTTAATAAGCACAGGCATCACTAATCCTTTCATGGTCACTGACTCCAGCAGAGAAAACTCCCACACAGAAACGTGGTGTGGGCCTTGTGCTGTACAGGAGAAAGTCTCCTTCCTGTAAATTAACTCTGTCAGCACACCAATTTTTTTTAAAAAGGAACAATTTTAAGTATTAAATCATGTAATGACTTAGAGAATGAACAGAATGTTTTCAAAATGCAAACTGAAGGCATCTGTATTTTAATTAAAGCACCAAAACTGCAAGATGCTTGTCTCCACACACATTTTTTTCATTCATCTTCAGAGATGGCTGCATACAGAGTATCAGTTTCATAGTATAAACCTACTCCCACGTACATTCCCAAAATAACTTGCATGTATTACCAATAAACAAACACATGCACACAAGTTTTCAGGCCGCCCACAGACATGATAGACAAAAAGAGGACTTGTCACTTTTGCTTTGGGGATTGTAACCAATATTGCTTCAACTTTTAATACAGGGAAAACAGAATGCAAGAGCAGCATAAGCTTCAGCACCATACATTTAACACAATGCTCAGTTAAGATGACAAAATTTTTTAAAATCTGCAAATAGATGCTGCTGCATAGCTGATTTCCCATATGAAAGCTAACAAAGGCTAAACAGAACCTTAGCTACAATAGATTTTTCTGTGTTACACTCAAAGAGCTCTGTTCTGTTGCTGCCAGCCTATAAAATTGACTTTTACACTGAGTCACTAAGAGGAGACAGATGACAAACAGCTCCATTACAGAAGGCTGACAAATTCTTGCCTTGACGAGCAACAGTGACATGATGACAGTGGCAATGCTCAGCTCCTCTTGGCATAAAATACAGTTGGCACTTCTACTTCATTACTGCACATCTGCACTGTGCACAGCCACCTCCACAGTCAGTCTGAGTCTTCATTTTAATTTCATCCCTCAAAGACCAGTGCTGTGGCATGAAATGTCCTGACTTCCCAAAAAACTTTTTTCTTTTCATCATGAATCCCTGGCATAATACATCCAGTAGGAAATCTCTACAGCCACACACTTGTTCCAAGGGGTGGGGAAGGGGGAAATAAATCCATTGGTGCTATCCTAAAACTCATTCAAAACCCCATTCTCAGAACAGAAAAAAAGCAAAACAAAACACAAAAAGCCTACCTGATTCACAGGAATGCTCCAGATAAATACTGAACTCTGCCCAAAAGTAACTACAAATTACTTTTTAGCTTGACTCCATAGAAAGGTGGCCTAAAAAATATTCTGGGAAATCACAAGAGCAACTGCGCTCTTAACTTGGGCAGGAAGGATACACATCCCCAGGGTCAGCATTGTCAGACAGATTAAGGTGCCATATGAACCAGGACATATGGAGAATTCTCCTAATTTCCAATGGAAAGAAGATTTTAGTCAACTCCAGACTTGCAGTGCTAATAAGTAAGTTTCTTTCAATATTTTGATCCTATTAAAAAAGAGACTTTGAGAAGACACTGTTAGAAACTTTTCAAATCTGACTGATTCAACATTGGGGTGAGTGTTAAACCTCAGAGATACCACACTGGCTTTCTTTGCCTAATAATCCCTTACTGTCCATGTCTTTCACAATCAAGCTTTCAAGCCTACTTCATATTTCTGACACTTTTACAATATATTAGAACCTGGCACATCAGCGAACACAACTACATTTGTGCCCTGATACTAAGATGGCTTAAGACCAAGAACAATAGACATTTCCATCTATTTGCCCTTCCAAATAGCCATAATCAGAGGTGTATTAATATAAAAGTAGTATGGAGATTAACAGAACATACTGAATAAATACACTGGACTGGCTGGATGCAGAAACAGAATTGTTTAGTTTGGAAAAGATGCTTAAAATCAAGTCCAGTTATTAACCCAACACTGCAACATCCACCACCAAACCACATCCCTAACCATCGTGTCTACACATCTCTGAAATAACTCCAGGTATGGCTGACTTCCCTACTTCCCTTTCACAAGCCTGCCCCAATGCTTGACAACCCTTTTAGTGAAACAATTTTTTCCAATATCTAATCTAAACCTCCACCGGTGCAACTTGAGGCCATTTCCTCTCATCCTTCTTGCTTGCTACCTGTGATAAGGTCCTCACCCACCTTCCTTTTCTCCCGGCTAAACCATTCCCAGCTCCTTCAGCCGTTCATCAGACCTGTGCTCCAGACCCTTCCCCAGCCCTTCTCCAGACTCCCTCCAGCACCTCAATGTCTTTCCTGCACTGAGGGGCCCAGAACAGGACACAGCACCCGAGGTGTGGCCTCACCAGTGCCGAGTACAGGGGGACAGTCACGGCCCCGGTCCTGCTGGCCACACTATTGCTGTTCCAGGCCAGGTGCCATTGGCCACCTTGGCCACCTGGGCACAGCTGGCTCATGTTCAGTCACTGTTGACCAGCGCCCCCAGGTCCTTTTCTGCCAGGAAGTTTTCCAGCCACTCTGCCCCCAACCCACAGTGCTGCATGGGGCTGCTGTGATCCAGGAGCAGGACGTGGCACTTCCTTGCCCTGAAGAATTCTGCTTTACACTAACATACACATCCTTTTCCTATGCTGCCCAGGGGTGAATGAAAAAATTATGAACCAACATATTAACAAATTAAACCTTTTTTTTCCCCTTAAATTGAATCATTAATCACCTTCAGCATCTGTTATAGCACAACAGATGTGGCCATTCATCACTGAGGACAAACTGAAAAGGCTTTTCATATAGAGTAGAATATCCTACCTGGAACAACTTCAAAAAGGAACTTTCCTGGACTTTCTTCATTGCAGGGATGCTCAATTACTCTGTTGCCAGGCAGAAAGATGGTACCCTAAAGAAAAAAAGAAACAACAAACATGAGATTAAAACTGCTACCATGCTTCTGACAGACTAATGCTTCTTCTGCTTCTTCTTTTTTGACTGGGTTAAACATGATTTTTTTCACTGAAAACACCTGAGCGGCTGATTTCCAAAGTGAGATTGAGAAGAGATTGTCCCAAAAGCCAAAATGATAGATCCCCTTAATTAACTGAGGCACTCAATAACAGCTTTAGGGTTATTTTTAATCTCTTGGGTATGCTATGCAGAGTTTTGTATTTATCACATATACTAATCCCACTGTTCTGCAGGGACAAATTTTAAAGGGTTAGTGAAGATCTAGGAAGCTGCATATGTGAGGCAGGGGAACCCACCAGCCAGGCTTCTTAGCTAAAGCCCAAGGGGGTGTGGACAGAAGAGTAACCTCACTTTGAGGGATGCATACCCAGTTTCTGCTCTGGGCCCTTTTTCCATAGCACCCCAGGGAAGAAACACTGAGAAAACATCCCACTCCCACCCAGTGGCTGCAGCATGCCAGACTGCTGGTGTGAAGGCACAGCGGGCACAGAGGGAGTCCTGTCCAAAGATGCCTTTACTACAGGAAGAGAGATGTAGGAAAATCTCTGTGATGGGCGTTGAATGCCTTTATTACAACTTCACTACCTTGAGAGGGCAGGTGGGGAATTTTAGCTGTGCATGTTTTTAGTAACACTGGTTACCAAAAATAACCCCTGCAACCCTCAAAACATTTCTGGGGCTGCACTGAAGACACAGCTTATTCCCTTCCCTCTGGTCTGCTGACACATAGGATGGATAGAACACCCCTTTCCTCTGAGAGCTCTTTTTCATTTTCAGAAATTACAGCTCCTCCTAGAACCATTTCAACCTCAGTCAGCAGGCAGTCCTTAGTGAAATTATGCTGGGATGGCCGTTCAGGGATCCATTTTCAGAGATGCATCCTAGGAATTGTATTAGGTACAAGCTCACCACCACTGTTAACAGAAGACAACACCTACTTAGTAATGTTCTCCAATTATGGCATAATGGGGCCCCCATCTGCAAAGTAAACAGCTTGCATAACTTATACATCTTAAACACAAAATACCTCAAATAAGGTCCTTATTCCCATGAGGAACATTGAGTCCAACATGGAGCACCATTTTCCATAGCAGTTTCAACCAAATGCCCACATATGTCAGACCCCTCATCTAAACAGCACTAAAGATATCCCTGTACATGAAAAACAACGATTTTGATATCCACTATTCATTGCTATGACCTGTAATCTTCATTTCGAGCAGAACCATTTACAAAAACTGGGAAGTCAAGACAAGCTGAAACACTACAGTCTTCTCACAAAGGAGACCATACAAACCAACAGGAAAAAGTTACCTGAAGTAACAGGCAACAAATACTCCACAAAATCAGTACTGGTAACAGCTGATATGGAGTCTGGGCTCTATACCAACTTGTCAGTGCTGTGTGCCAGCAAGAACACTGTTCACAGGAAGGCAAAGAGAGGGTGCACAGGCATTTCATCAGAACATACAAAATCACCTCCATTAAACACTATGATGCTTGTTAAAGCATCATGAAAGCAGATGAAACAGCTCAGCTTTCTGCTGAGGTGGCACAAGCAGCAGGTCTCAGCAGCTGTGGGCAGATGTCCCCACTCACTGCATATACAGATGTATTAGAAGCATGAGTGCCTTGGTCCGACAGCTCCACTCAGAGCTGTCTTCCTTCACTCCTGCCACACACAGCCCCTGTTAACAGATGTCACGCTCCAAAGCCTTCTGTGAAATACCTTATTAGAGAAGAAATAGGTCATAAACAAAAATGATTGCATGAACAGGAAAAGGTAAGTCACAATGTAGTTTTCAAATGCTCAATATTAATATCTGAAGAAAAACCAGGAAAAACAGATGTTTGAGAAAAACAATGAATACACTTTTTCAGAGAATCATGGGAGATCAGGAATAAGAATCTCTAGAAGCCATTTTAACTACATGTCTTTTTGTCCCATGTAACAGATCATTAAGACTGGTATACTTTTCTTGCCCACTTTCAGATTGAGCTGGTTTTACCCAGAAGTAGCTCCAACCAGCACACTGGATGAACAGATCACTCTATGCTGGACTAAGTGTCACTGTCTTGGGAGCTTGCATCACTGAAGACATACAACATATTCAAGCTAATCATTGGTGCTGTTACTCAGTCAAACAAAACCCCAAAATTAACAAGACCTAGCCTACAGTAAACTAAAATCAATTCATGAGACAGTAAATGAAAACTGCATTCAACTTTGCTGTCAACTCATTAGCAACAGGCATGCTGCAGACTCTTTACAGCATGATGCCTTCTGATGTTTTGATGTAAAACCCTTTTACCACTTACAGTAAGCTCTCTTAATAACAGATTTTTGAGAACACAGAAACAACACTGCTCCATTTATAACCCTAGCACCCTAATTTCATAGATGAAACCTATTTCATCTACTAAAATGTAAAGCCTAAAGCCACACACAACAGCTCAGTTAATATGAGGAGAAACCAGACAGTAACACCATACAGAATACTGCAGTGGTTTAAAAAGAAAATGTCTTCAAGTGGTGATTTTATTTTACTGTCTATTTCCAGAACTATTATTGCAAACATCAGTGCACATGAAATACTTCAATATACATGTGAGGGTTTTTTTAAATTTAAGAAAATAGCTTTGTTTGTGCAACATGCACCTGGGTGCCCAGCTCTAGTGGAGAAAGCATTAAGGGAGCCATTGCAGCTCTCTCACTTCCCATTCTGTCTGCTTTCACACCCATCCATCTGCCTTCACCACATAGCAACACTTCCCCTTGCTAAGTTTTGTAGCCATCGACACAACTGCACTGAGGCTGTTTGGAGTGTCCCTTTGCTCAGTTTCTCAGCAGCTGATGCCCAGGGAACACATCTGCACTATAACAGAACCCTGGCTGTGGGGTATCTGATATAAATGGGGTCCTCAGTCCCCACATCACTGCTGGTCCCCTTGCTCAGTCACCATCCAGTGCCCTTAAGTTGCAACATTAGGCCCATCCTCACAGCCTGGGGAGCCCCAAGAGTACGGACTATGAGTCAATTGCAAAGCTTCAACAAATTCAAGCTCTGCTTTCTGCCTTGAGTACCTAATTCCAGGGGGAAGTAAGTGAAAACCAACTATATAGCCTTAGACACCTAACAAGATAGTAATTTGCATATAAAAGAAGAAGGTGATTTCCAGAGGAAATACATGTTTTGACTTGGGTGTCAGTGCATGAGTGTATGCAAATGTTCCCTAATAAGGTGGCTTCACATTGCTTCACGTCCAAGTCTATAGCTCATTCAAAACATTTTAAAAAATCTCAACCCAACACTCCAGATTGGATCAGATTAATATTTTACTTTCAAAACAGGGAGGGGAAAAAAAATAATAAAAAGCATGATGCCAGCAGAGACCAAGACGCACAGTCTACAGAAATACAGGAAAAAGGGAAGTGGGACAAAAATGTGGCCCTGACCCAAGTCCCTCCTGGCTCCCATTGCCCTTCTGTTTGCAGGCTGTGCCTCCACCAGGTCAGCAGTGTTTTGCAGATGTCCTGCTGTGGTATGCCCGAGTTGTTCTTCCATTTCCAACACTTCTGTCCTTACCAGAGCAGTGCTGCTTCTCTAGCTGAGCATTCAGGATGACTCACAGCATGCAGAAGAAATCTGGGTTGCTCAAGAAGCATTGGCCTTTTCCCTCACTGAATATCAAGCCCACTTTTAAAGGAGATTCTCACATACATGGATTTTTCTATAGCACACTGCTGCTTCTAACCAAAGATCTCCTAAATAGCAGAGCAACAGCATGTTTCTTAAAATCAAAAATCTGCACATACAAAGCGTTTAACTTGAGAAAAGATGCTGCTTCGTTAACTAAGTGCTTGATAAAATACTGTAGTGCAGCAAGAATGACATCCATCTACTTTGGATTAGTCTCACAGCATGACACAGTCTCGCTCAAATAGATGTTTTTATCCCATGCTGGTCCCTCGGAACATTTTCAGCACCATTCAGCAGCTGAACTTCAGGAGGAAGCACGGAAGAGGAGACAGGATGGCCACTGCACAAGTGCTTCATGAGGACCAGCTGACAGATGGTATTTCTGTTTGCACGCTCTAACACATTGCAACAGGGAAGCAACTCTGTCCCTCTTGCCGGCTCTGCTCCATTACTTCTCCCTAGGCACACTTTCCCCAGCCTTGTTTAAACTTGGTTTTCTGAAGCAGACTTACCAGCTTTTCCAAGAGATACCAGGTTTTGCCCAAGAAAGCCTATGATACGAGACATTCCAATGCTTTGAAGATGCTGACTGGCAAATGTGAAGACAAATACGTGATTTTCAATACCTCTGAACGGATTTTACTCAAAAAATACATAGAGACATGAGGCAATTAACTACTTTCTTGGCAAAATAATGTTTTCAGGTTTTAACCTAATACACTTCACCAGGGCTATTTGCTTGGTGGTAGTTTGTCCTGCTACCCCTTAAAAAAGCTGAGAAGTACACAGTACTGGCAGTTATATCACATGTACTTCTCACCCTTCTAGCTCTGATTATTTATCAAAAATCACTGAATTCTACTTTGACTTTCAAGATAGCTGCTGCATTTACATATCTGTTTTTCTGGTTTCATGGAAAACTCATCCCATCAGCTCTCAGAGAGGCAGGAAGGTCATCAGCCAGGAAAGAGGCAGCTGATGGAAGGGAAAAAGAAGGAGTACTTGTGTGTTTCTGTATGATTCACAGCCACATCCAACACAGCAGTGCTCTGTGGTTTCTTTTGTCACTGTTGCTGCTTCTGGAAAGTCTGGGTTGTCATACTTTGGAAATAACAGTGCACTTCAGCTCAGATGGCATCTTAAACTGAAAAATACTACTTCTAGTGAGTAATACTCTCAACACCACTAGTATTTACAATGTCACAGCTAGAAAGGCATCTACCGTATTTCACAGACAGGCCTGTTAATCAATGTAAATTAAATAACACACCTGACACATATGCACAAGTATACTTCTATATGTATATACAGATGTGCACCTGTCCTGTGAATTCATAAATAAGTGATGCATAGCAAAGAAGGAGAAAGAACATGTAAGCTGTTATCAGTTATCTATAAATTCTTGTTCTTCACATTGCTGTTTCTGCTTTTAAGCTACCACAAAAATAGGTCTCAAGTCCAAGTGAGCCCTTTGCACTGTTGGGAGCCTCAGACATGAGGTCAGGAGGAAGACTGACAGCACAGACAGAAATCCACTCATACTGAGGTCAGTAATGAATGAAACGTGCACTGCACTCACTACCAAGCAGTTTGACTGCAGTAACTTCTTAGAAGTTCAGCTCTACTCCCACCATTACAATTGTGAAATCACTCTCTGCAAAAGGGCACAGCAGCTCTGAAAGCCAGCCCTTTCATCTGACTGCCTATGCAGAGGTACCTGCATTTCAAACTGGGCCTGAGCAAGTTCTCCAGCTGGCTCCAAACCCTGAGTCAGTGCAGATATTTTTAATTTTTATCATAAGAATGGATCTTTATACCACTTAAGGAACCAAAGCACTGGAAGAATTACATTTACTGCAGGAGGTGATACACTCCTTGCCTTGTAGTTATTGCAGTCATTTACAATTTTGCAATATGTACAAGGAGAAAACAATGGCTAGGGGTGACGATTCGGATTGGGGGTAGCATGCCAGGAATGAAGACAGAGAAGGAAAGAGAAATTACAAAAAACCCCAGGGTTGGTTGGATGAAATCAAGCCATTACACAGCATACATTTTCTGGCATAAATACCACTGCATTTGACATTTTCTTGTCCCACTAAGTTAATACATTTCTAGAGTTCGTTTCTGTTGAAGAATGAGAGCTATTGTTTAGTTCTCAGAAACTCTGCAAACAGGAGCCTAAAAGAGATCTTTTTTCCTTTATCTAAAGCAATGTTCAAAGCTACCTGATAGCTTAATATTCCAAAAGAGAAGTAAATTCTTTTCTGTGTTGCTGAATACTATCTATACTGTTTGCCTGATATTGAGCACCAAAACATTTATTCTGACATGAGAGAGAGAGAGATGACAATTTTACTACTACGTGATTACCGTTTCTTTAAAGATTTTTCTCCTTCTTTCCTGCCAGACATTTCACTTAATGGTTGAGTGCTTCTCTGCCTGAGAGAAACTTCTTTCCTCAAGAATGAAGCAATCTTGGCTTAAGCAGCCACGAGACAAAAAACTCCCTTATTTGTTCCGTAAGAGAAAGCAAGCTCACACCAAATTAAACTACTAACAGCACAAAAAATTAGGTTTGCCTAAATCCAGAGGCTAGATCCATATTGTATGCCAATGGTTTTCACTTCTCTGGTAAGGGCAAGAGAGAAGAGACAGGTATGACAGCATTGAGCCCAGGTAAGAGAACAGGACAGGTCACAGGGTTCAGGGGCAAGGAGGTGCCTTCCTGGGGAATGCACACTGCAGCTGCCATATTCCTCACAGAAATGATCCTTGGTACTTTCCAAAGGCAAAGGAAAAAAAAAATAAGATGCATAAATGAATTCAGAGAGTGTACTGAGTTTAAGAACTCATGAATACAAGCTGAGATCATTATTACACGCACGCATGGAAGTTTGATAAAATTAGGCTTTGCAATGGTCATTAAAATTTGATCAACAAATAAATTTGGAACTGGGCATTACTGAATTGCTACAGATTTTTACAACAGGAAAAATACTGCCAATAACTCTGGTCAGTAATAAATTCAGCTTTTAATTAGATAAAACTATTTTCCCAAAATAAAAAGCCAATAAAGCACCAGAACACAAAGGATCGAGTCTTGCTTTACAGACAGCTTCTGCAAAGGAAATTTACCAACTTCCAACCCTGAAAACATCCAGGTCAAAACAATGCAATTATTTCCCAAAAGGATAATATTTGACAAGGGGAAAATTTCAAGTATGACCTCTCATTTATATACAGAGCTCTCCAGTGACAGTCTGGACAGATACAGCAACACTGTGAGAGAGACTCTGGCCTGTTTAGAAGTCTGGTTGACATGAGTCCCCTGTGAGACAGTCCTGAAGGGCAAAGGAATGCAGGAAGGGTAGACATTTTTCAAGGAGGAAATCTTAAAGATGCAGAAGCAGGCTGTCCCCACGTGCTGAAAAGCAAGCTGGTGGAGAAAACCACCAGCCTGGGTGAACAGAGAGCTTTGGCAGAGAGGGGAAAAGAAGAATTTAGGGCCTTTGGAAGTAGGGGCAGGCAACTCAGGAGGACTACAAGGATGTGGTGAAGTTATCCAGAGAGTAAATTAGAAGGCTCAAAGTCCAACTAAAACTTAATGTGGCTACTGCTGTAAAGACAGTAAAAATGATTGTGCAAATACATCAGCAACAAAAGGAGGGATAAGGAGAATCTCCATCCTTTACTGAATGTGGGGGCAAAACATAGTGACAAAGAAGAAAAGGCTGATGCACGCAATCCCTTCTTTGGGATCAGAACCAGCCAGCATGGATTTACGAAGGGCAGGTTGGCTAACTTGATTTCCCTCTACAACAAGGAGAAGCCCTTAGTGCGTGAGGAAAGGGCTGTGGATGTTTATCTAAGACATTAATAAAACTCTAACAGAGTTTTCCACAACATTCTCCTGGAGAAACTGGCTGCTCCTGGCTTAGACAGAGGCATTCTTTGCTGGGTTAAAAAACTAGCTGGGCACAGAGAATGGTGTACATGGAGTTAAATCCAGCTGGCAACAAGTGGAGTTTATCTGCTGGAGAGTAGGAAGACTGCAGAGGGATCCAAACAGGCTGGATCCATGCAACAAGGCCAACTCTATGTTTTTTCCAGGAAACCTATATATGGCCAACTATCCCACCTAGGACAATTCATTTCCATGTCAATGTATAATAAAGGTTGAAGTTGATGCAGATTTCCTAAAAATTACACATTAAGTGCAACTTTTACAGCATGAAAAAGGTGGCAGAGAGATGTGGAAATGGGATTAAAATTCCACCAAAATTGGCTTTTTTTCCCTGTGCAAATATTCTTGTCGGCTATTGACAAGCAAGAACATTCCAGAGAAATCTGCCTAACTTATATAAGTTATCATCTTGCAGTTTTTTATGGGAAGAAAAAAATTTGGTTTCACATAGAAAAAATGCAGAGGTTAATGGCAATGGTTATCTATTTGTTTTGCAAGGTCTTTTAATGACTATACTGCTTGTTGGCTTGACAACTATACATTGTTTATATTTAATCTATATAGTAAATGTTTTATGAGCATGGCTTAGAAAGTGCTACTACACCACAAATACCACAATCACACAGAATAAATAGCTCATTTAGCTTTCTGGCACCTCTTAAGATACTCTTGGTCCTTTTTCAAGGGATTACATTAAGCAGCAGTGATCCTATCGCAGGAGAAACTAGGGTCATGTCTTTGTGCTATCTACACAAAATAGGTGCCATCTAAACAATTAAGACAACTGGAAAACTTGGGTTCCCTGACTACAAATTATTTTTCCAGTACTATTTCTGTGCAGCAGATATTTCCACGTTTTACTTTTAGTTCAGCATCTTCATTTGTTTCACTCATTTTGTGATACTGTATCCAATTTGGAACTGGATAGTTTCTCATCTTTATAACTGACCTGAATTACACATTTTTATAGCTTTTGCATGAGATCTAGCTGTTTATTATTAGTCTTATTACTATATTAGTAACACGTTTTTTGAGGATAATGCTTAAATTACTACCTATGTAAGAAAAGGTACCAGATAACCCTCGATTTAAATAACTACTAAGTCAAGGCAGGGTTTAGTAGGAGTTTAGGTCAAGTCAAGTACCAGTGAATCTGTTCAGTTATGCAGAATACATGCACATTTCTGCAGTTCTGCTTGCACACGTTTGGGTGAGGGTGTTTTGCGTACATGTGGTTTCTTCATAACCTTCAACTGGCACAACCTGCATCCAGAACTATTTCAAGCTGTGGCAAGTTGTTGACAACAGTTTTAATTCCATGAACTGATGTGGGCCACCAAACCAACTCAGGGAAAGGCAATAACCACTCAAGGACCACCACAAACAATTCCTCCCAGTGCTAGTTTAATCAACCTATTGTTTCCCCTTGGATATCTCTTTCAACAGTTTGCTACTGCAGGATTAAAATCACACAGTCATAGATAGCATAACAGGCTGGAAGGTGCTATATTCAAAAGATTGCCATGGAAAAAAAAAGTCCACTTTTCCATCTTCTGTCTCAGCAGTTTGGCTATAAGGACACTATGGGAGACCACACCAAAGCCGAGCTATAGAGCTGCTCCCTCTGTATGCAGAAGTTTCCAGAAGGACATGCTCCTGCACCTTACCAGGGTCTGCAGGGAGGATGACCTTTTCAATTAGAGATGTGTTTTAAAAATAGCCAATATTTTTCAAGATTATGGTATCTCAAAATAGCACTTACTTCACTGAGAATAAATAAGACTCTCACAACCTACTTTTTTATGCTGTTCTCTGAATACCACCACCAAAGGTATTTTACATTCTGTAAATGTACAGCAAGAATAATTGAGTGTATTACAAATTTTTTTAGTTTTACATATTTAACTATCAAACCATCATTTTTCTGCTTTTCCACAAGACAGTGTGACAAGCTTTCTGCAGACCTGTTGAGGGGGGTGTATCTTGCAGAGTGCCAGACAGTCTGGAGTAAAAATGGATTCAGGATGACTGGAGGCCAGCATTATTAACTGCACTCCAGCAGCTGCTCTGTTCCAACCGTATTAATATAAATACCTTAGATTCCATGTTGCTATTTTAATAAGTTATCAAAATATAAATGACCATGAAGGCCTTCACGGTCTGCAGGAGAAACTGCAGAAGCCTTCACAAAAGCAGAGGACGAAATGCAGTTAATGGAAGAGGAGAAACCAAGCAGTGTTTACACAGCAGGTGAACAGAAACAAAGCTCCAGGTTTTCTGGCAAACACAGGAATATTCTGACCACTGGACTGCTCCCTGCCTGGAGTTATTGTTGAAAAGGGGCCTTTTCTTCCAACTCTTAAGAAAATGTAGTTCATACTAGTGATCTGCTGTCAACACTTTGGAATCTGCTTTTTTTGAGAGACAGCTCCAGAAGCCTTAAGCATTTCTAGATGCACATTTATTTCTGTTGCACATTTGTTTTCTCCAAAGTGAAAACATAGGGCAAACGTGTCAAATGAGTCAGCCCACCAACCTGCAAGTAAAAACTTTACTTTGGAGATGAACCAGAAGTGGCCCCATTTTCTGGCCTGATCACAGCTACAGAGCACAGTGACTACAGGTGGAGCTGGGATCTTCATGGGAAAACGAGGTACTGATCAGGACGCAGCAAGAAAAAGAAGGGCGTGTTTCAAGTGTAGAGCAGTTTGTGAAAACTATTGCACTGTTCTGTCTCGTGGGACGAAATGTAGCCCAGCCAAAAGAAAAACAGAAAAGCTCCTGAATTCCAATACCCACTTGAGCCACTGGCTTGAGGATGCTTTCAACAAGCTGCTTTCTGAAGCCAGAATACACAATGAAGGTAATCAATGATGTTTCATTACTATTTCTAAAGGGTATAATTTTACAACTCCGGTGCAGCTACCAGTGGCTATTACTGATCATGCTCTTAACTTTGCCCATGTACCTCACAAATCTCTACACAGCTTTCTCCCTTGCTATTCTACCTCCTTACCCACTGCTTTTACTTTTTCTAGCTCCTTTCTGCCCTTCCACAACATCAGTGAGCTTCAGTCTGGTCATTGCATAGCTTAACTAAAAGCTGAGTATTGTTTACTCAGCTACAAATGTTTTCCACATCCACAGTAAATTGAAGTCAATCAAGGACCTACACAGCGAGCACCCAGTATGCTTCTGGATGAAAAAAAGAGAGTTGGAATTCACTGAAGAGCATAGGAAAAAGCATCCTGCTGGGGTTTGTCAGAGGAGAAGGTTCTGGGGAGACCTTATAGGAGCCTTCCAGTACCTAAAGATGGTCTACAAGAGAGATGGAGAAGGACTGATGAATACTTTTCCCAGTGCTGCAGAAAAACCTCCACCAACCTGTGTCTTAGAGGTCTTAACGCACTCAAAGGCTTTCTCTCTCTCACACACATGGAAGCATAACGTCCCGATACATTTCGGGTTTACCCTGAAGAACATCATCTTCCATTTAGAAAATCCAGAGCAATGAATTTCCCATTAATCTAACAACATAACATGAAGCTGGGCATCCTTTGGCTCCCAACAAAACACGGTCTCCCTGTGCCTTTGGACAAAAGGCCCATCCTTCTGGCTGTACGGCACAAGAGCCACATTTAGGATTTAATGGCTTCTTCATTAGTTTGCTGAACTTGTAATTACACCACCAGAGCAACACCAGACTTACTCCATTCAGAAGCATTTGCTACATGGTATCTCAAGTGCATGAGATACGTGAAGTCTCAGCAAAGGCAAGTGACAATATTAATTAAACTTTTTCTGTTAAATACAGAACAGGTCATTAAAATCTTTAACAGGTGGCAGGTTTGGCAGGTCTATTGTGTGCAGGCTCCAGACAGATTTATCACGCCTTTCATTTTAAAACATTTATGTGAACCCATTTGGTGAGATAAATTATCTTGTTCACAAAAGCATCCTGATCAAGGCTGCTGTTTGAAGTGTTACATCAATCAAATTATGTTGTAAAAATGTTAGCATCAATTTTGACAGACAGCACCTCATATTTATGGCTTTGGAGCTCTCTCCATTAGCTTCCTCTTCCAATTTTGATATTTTCTACATTTTAGATCTACAACAGTCAAGGAAGAACTAAACACAAACTAGCCGAGTCATTTGAAGTGGCTGGATGGATACCCCAGGGAAAGCAGACCGCAGGCGAACCGCTGCTGTCTCATAGCAACCCAAAAAAAGACATCTAGACTCACAGGCAGATTTTGGAGTTTCATGAGGGATTGAAATGAAGGGCTGCTGTCATGGCATGGCAAGATTTCAGCCATTCCAAGGCTTTTCATTAAACAGCTGTCCTTGGAAATATTTGTCTGAAGGGAAAAGAGTTAAACTGCTGCGATTTTTGTTTTTCTTCAGACACTTATTTGTGTATGTACCCTGATGCATAACAGCGGGGGTCTCACATCCCAGACCCCATATACCTAGCTAGGAACCTTTCACAATGACTTGGTATTTAGCCCAACAAACATTTAGATATATATATATACTATGAAAATCCAGTCCAACTGGGAGAGCCACTGAGCAACAGCCTATACTCAAAAGAGAGGAGACTTTCAGATTAATTTTCTGCCTACATCAGCAAAGGTATCTGAAGTGAGATTTAGAGCTATGCAGGATGAAGCAAATTACCAAATTTCTACTGCCATGATCCACCAGTCAAGAAGCAGGACCCCCTGGAATACTCAGCAAAACAGAACAAGGAAAGCTCTCCAGCCTGAGAGCTCCACTGAATTGCAAGATGATAAACACACAGTCATTCATACACAAACAGCAGCAAGTTCATTTGAAGCCACAGCAGCCGTCTATTTTTAGCAGGGTTTGTGTTAAGGAACAGAAGTCTTTTCCACGACTCTGAATTAGAAATGCCTCATCTCTAAACCATCCCCTTTTCTCTCTCATAAAAAGAGTTTGTATCAGTGATTGCTCCAGGTCTCTTTTTTAATTCTCCTTTAAAGCAGAAAAGATCAACTGATGTGATGATATTCTACTCTAGGGGATTGAACAGATTTTCATTTTGAAACACAAATTTGTACCACCATTTAATGACCTCCCTCTTGAGTATAAGATAAAGGTTTGCGTTCCCATTTACACAAAGATTTAAAAAGTTTCAAGTGCTAAGAACTGAGAATAAAGACAATTATTTTCAAAAGCAAATGGCTTCATGATCTAAGAAAATCAGTGCAAGTACCAAAGCCTGAAAACTCCTTCCCAGTAGTCAGTCCACAGTCCTTGCAACGGAGTTTCAGGGCCTTTTAACTGATCCACACCTTTTTGTACCACATATTCAAGACTTCAGACATTTTTGACCAAGATGTCTTTTAAATATGAGTGTCAGTCAAACCAATGGCAGTCACCATCACCCGTGCAGGATTCTCATCCTCTCTTAATAAACTGAGACAGCTACAGCATCTATCCAAAGGGTGGATAAGGACACAGTTTCATATTATAAACACTGTTGGGATTTTGGGGCTTCTGTCCCTCTTCATTATTAGTATCACACAAGTACTAAGGGAATTGCAGTCTGTCCTGGTCTCCACTGCCCTGTGCAATGTCTTTGCTACAAAAAGACATTTTAAAGTAAGACAACAGATGTTAGAACAATAACCACCAAGCCCTTTTTGGCACTTAAACTTTTAAAAACTGTTTCCCCCATCCACTACAAACTCCTGAATTTACTAATCTTGCTAATCTTAATTTCTTACTGAACTACCCTCATTCCTACTGCAGAAAAAGGACCCGTCTGATAAATCTAAGCTGTGTAAAGGCACTGCCATTGACCTGGTATATTCAAGTTTCTTGAACTAATCAGTACAGCACCATCTCAGTTTCTTCTCTACTGCACTGTGTTCTGTACAATGGTCACAAATTTCAGCTGTTAAAAGAGAAAAATTGTTTTTATGTGCCTCATTGCTGATACAGAGTTAAATGTGTTGCTTAAAGGTAGTCTGGTAAGATTCCTCTCAACACATTCTTACATTGCTTGGTCTATTTTAACACTTAGAATGGCTCTCGAGGGAGGCTCATATCAATGACTCCACCAAAACCAGAGTTCAACCCATTAAAAATAAGTGAGCGTTGCCATCATAGAATTGGACTCAGCAGGCAGAAGGAGCTTCTTTTCCCACATCACTGACTGTCCAAGCTGGAAAAGGACTGAGAGCAGCTCCAGAAAGCCCAAGTCACTTATGGAAATATTTTCAGACTGCCAACTGAAGAGTAAAGAGGATTTCAGGAATGCAGTTTGAGGTCATTCAGTTTTTCTCTACTACACAAGCCTGTCGAAGAACTAAGCAAGCCTCTTTCCCTAGCAACAAGTCATGTTGTACATGCTGCTCATTCAGCTGCAAATACGGCTTTTATCCCAGCAGTAATGGACTTAGAGAAGGCTATTCTTAAGCACTAATAAGCTAAAAGAACTCAATTATTTTAATTTCAAGACTAATGAGGCTCTCCTGTGAGCTATTCATTTTGCTGCTTCAGGATCCATGCGCACTTGTACCACATCCAAGTAAATAAAAGGAAGGAAGAAAAAAGTCATCATGACTCAGCCCTTTTAATGGTCACAGACCTCCTACAGAGCTGAAATTCCCTTTAAACAGGAAAACTGGAAGATAATCAAAAGCCCATCAGCCACACAAAGGTCAAGATGCAGAAAAGAGTGATTATCACACAACTGCTTATTGTCCCTAATTGTTTAGAAATTTTTACAGCATTTAGACTGAGTGTGGGATGGAACACACTTGAATTCTGGTTTTCTCAGGCCACTCCTTACTGACCTGATCATGATTAGTCTAATGCACAAGTCCTCCTATCTGACAAGATCAAGGGATTATGTAAGATTACAAGGAACAGCACCACTGTTATTCATATGTCACCTTCACTCTGGGGAATGAGTCCTGGTGAAGACACACCCACTGTATCTTCCTCTGTGGCCACCCAAGACTCACTGCCACGAGCCTCCCATCACACCTTTAAAAACTTAAAACACACAAGGGGGTTGCTAACCCCTGGAAGACAGAAAGTTATTTCTGATGTTTGAAAGCAAGGTGCAAGACAGCCTTTATCTTGTGTGGGGAAGAAAACTCTATTGTAGTCTCAATATCTGTGTACTTTCTATATTCTATTACTCTTTTCTACCTAACAAATTTATTTAATTATTGACTAAGTCAGGCAGAAACAATATGGCTTGTGCTGCTGCTAAAACTTCTTAATGCTTTACTGAAAACATGAAACAAACATGGGGGGAAAAAAATAAGTAAAGAGAAAACTAGGTCACCATGATTCAGTGCTGCACCTCATGCTACTGACATCAAAATAAAACTTCCATTTCCCAAGTCACTGTTATTTGATTTGTGCCACTCTAGCTCCGTCTGGCTGTTCCTCATATAATGCTAGCCCAGCACACAGTATTACACAGTGTGCTTCTAGAGCCCTCCTCCTCTCTCTGCTGCCATGACAAAATGGCTCTCTGAGCCCAATTTGATTTCCTGCTAGCTCAGTCACGACACCCAAAATCCCTTCAGACACTTTTTTTTCCTCATGGCTGTTTGCAGCACACGGATAGCAGTCAGTGAAGGATGCCGGCACACACTGGAGAGCAGAGTGATGGCCAGTGGCAGAAATGCACCACCATTCCATCTCACCTCAAATGCTTCATGTGGCCTGGAAACCTCCTTCTACCAATTTCACTTCATCTCATTCCCACTCTCATCAATTTTCCAGCAAAATAAACTATAATACAATTCTTTGCAAATGCCTCAGAATCTTAAGTTACAGCTACACAGTCATCATTATCAAAAACGTCCATCTTATCAAGAAATGGTAAAAAAGAAAATGTAAATGTCTGAAAGACTGCCTTTCAAGTCCTAGCCACTGCTGAAGTTCAAGCTCTTCTCTGCTAGCCAGCATGGCAGGCAGCTGAAGCAGACACTGAGCATTTTCTAGTTCAGCTTTATACAGAATGATTTCCACATGGTCACGTGCTTTCTTCAAACTAAGAAATTTTTTTTCATCATGAATGACTTACTGAGGTATTTTAATTATCTGCTGCAGCATCAGGGCTGGGATAATAAAGCAGTGAACTGTAGTTTTAGGCTTTCAACTTGTCTCAGAAAGGAGCCTTATTTTTAATACAGTCTGTTTTCATCTGAACACTCAAAACTCATCAACCATGTCTTCACAAGTTTAGCCCAAATTTCATTTGCACATTCAGAGAAATAATTTTAAGTAAGTAAAAAGCAATCTGAATCCCAATCTAAATGCACAGGCTACTGAAGTAGTCTTTCACAAACCAGTGTAAACAGAGTAAGAAATGAGTATCTGCCTTTGAGAAAACATCAGCCTCTGGTGCGCAGAAGAAAGGGAAGTAAAGTAAAAACAGCCTTGTAAAACACAGCAGTTACCTACTAAAATCTATGTGGCAAAACCAACAGGCACCCCACAGTCTGAAAACTGTGAGTATTGTCTGAAACCCACAGTGCTATCTCAGGTTACCCAACCAGAAGTGATCTGACCTGGACAAGTGCCTGCACTGCCTCTACACACAGCACAGGTCACATGGAAGAATGCTCCCCTTGTTTTTAACACTTTCTTCCCATAACTTCTCTGTTATTTTAGGAATCCTGCTATGAGCCTCATCACCACAATCAAGGACATCCCTCCTACTCCACTGAGGTTCATTTCATACTGGGGATGATGAATGGAGACAGTCATCTCTAATTTATTCAGACTGTTACTCTCTCAATCCAAAACTGTTTGGAGCTGTCATCTGTTCAGTCATTTTCTGTGTGTTAATAATATGGGACAAAGGAGACACTTCTGAAAAACTCATGCAGGTGCTAGTAAAAATCCTGTGGTTTATGGTTTGATGAAATGATTCCACTGAATTCAACAGGGGATGATATATTCTTTACAGAAATGTTTGGAGGTTATTAAACATTTCAGTGTATTTCAGAGAAACTTCCAGCATAAAACAACAGTGAAATTTCTGTTCCATCCTTTTAATTTTAAGAGATAGACAACATTTCCATAAAGGTTATGAAGAATTTTAAGGTTGGAATAAATGGCTAATAAATTTGAATGGTAATCTCTTTTGTTCCTATCTTTAAGCAGAAACCAGCCCTCAGCTTCACAATCTGGTAAAACAGCCCAGTAGCAGTATTTGCCTACACAAATATAGTGAAAAATGTTGTGATGAAAAGTGCTAATACAAGTCTCAGTAAAACAAGAAATGGGCATGCTCCTGCACCACACATGCTAACATTCCAAAGCCATGCCCCTTTTACTTCAGCAATACATAAAAAGCATTTTTGCACAATTGTAATTATTCTCTGTACATGCTGAGATGGGAAAATGTACAGGAACTCAACACCCACCAGCTTCTAATATCACCGTGCTAATATCTATACAAGCATGCATATGAGAAAAGGCTCATTTTAATTAATGACATAGGCTTAGACTAGAAGAGCACATATTTCCACAGATGACTGGATACACTTGGCAAAGAAAGGGATCTGGCTCTGTGCCATTACATTCATGTGATTTTTCCCAGCCCATTCACCTCATATAATACTGGCAGAGTCAGTCACTGAGCCACCAATAAACTTATGAGGCAAAACCAGAGCAGATGGGCCTCACCTGATAGTAAGTGACTGCATTCATCCCAGTATTATTATGCATTCCTAAAGATGCCATCTCCTAGAAAAACACTTAGCATAATTGCCCATATGCAAACACTTGATACACATATTACTTCACAGTGTCACCAGCTCCCTCCAAGAGACACTATGTAAGGTCCAATGTCATTTACCATTACACTCTGTAGTAAAAAATCATTTCTAATCCCATAGAAAGCTATAAAATGTCCTTCATTTTTACTGCCTCACAGCTAAAGGTACAGGACTCTTACTCACTAATTTCAAGACAGGGCAGTTAATATCTCTTGCATGAAATCAGAAATTACAACTTTACAGTAAGTTTTCTTTTCAGTTAACCCCACACAAAGCCTATGATTCCCTCCTGCAGGTAAATGAATTAAGTAATGGAGACCAAAGGAACTAGTGAAGGGCTCCAACATTTCCAATACAGATTTGCTGATTCCTGCCAGCTGTGCTTATATCCAATTTACTGCTAACTCAAGAGAGAATACAGAAGGCATCTTACTCATCCTTAAAATGGTTACAGCTCTACTCACAGGTGGCTGGGACAGGGCTGTCACCACCAGCAGCTACCCCATCATGCTGTGGAAGAGGGTATTATCCCAAAGCACCAGCTCACCCCATTTGTTTTCCCCAGCTCTGGCACACTTTCACCACCCCATTAAGAACACACTGAAGTCAACATAAAGATGTCAACAAAGCACATCCAAGCTCTCAGCATTCAGATCTGTGTGTCCTTAACCAAGTTTAGAAAGGCCATTTCCACCTCAGTAAGAGCCAGGCTGCAATGAATAGTTACCATTTTCATGGAGTCTTTATGCCACACGCTGCCCCCCCATTCTCTGAGCCACAGGGAGCTCAACCCTCTTTGTCCCTTACAAAATACATTCCACGGGTTTAAAAGAACACTTTTCTTCTAGGAAGCTAACTGCAGTATCCCCAAGTTCTTTCATGTGAATAAAAGATCTCACTGCTCTGCTCATTTTCACAGGGCTGGTTAGGCTGCTTATGGATGCAAGTGCTGAATGTGCGAAAACTTCTCATTCCTCCTTCTGAAGGAATGTTTTCTCTATTTTCCACTAAAAAGCAGGCCTTGAGCAGACAACAAAAATGTAATTCCTAGAACTCACTAAAAATACTGCTAAAAAAAAAAAAAACAAACACAAAACAGGGATATTTATCTATCTTGCTGAAAACAGACTAGCATTTGCAATTTTTCCTGAAATGACAATCCCAACCTAGGCTAAAAAATCTATGTCTCAACTTTTATAACACTGGTGACTTACGTGACCTGTTTTTTTCTATTTATGCATCTGACAGTTTTGAAAAGGTCTTACCTCATTTAAGGTAAGTTTTAGCATGGCCCTGACAGAGTCCATGGCTTTGTCTTAAACAAAAATCAGTGCAACACACACTGTGCACAAATGTCGCTCTAGGACATGAGAGAGAACACACGCACATGAGAGATTTCAGAAGGGCCAAAAGGGGCCTATGTTTATTAACTTCCAAATTTATAGATTTCTTAACCAGGACAAGGATTGGGTGAACAAGGTCACTTCCTCTACAAACACATTGGCTACAAGAGATGCCCAACAGGGCACCCTTGTCACAGTGCAGGTATGTAAACATTCCTACAGCTAGGAAAACATAGCTTATTGTTTACATGAAAACTGTGAGAACTCTGACTCCAAAAGTAAAACATCAGAAAGCTGAGGGAACTAGGCAACACACAAATGTGTGCATCCTACCGTGCATGTAATCTACAATTGAAACTAAATTAGTGATCATCAATTCCATTTAATTAGTCTTCTAATATTCTACAAGCCTGTCACAAATGGTGTCTGTATGTTTTCAAAATATTAAATACAATTGAATCTTCTTTTCAAATTGTATTAAAAATATTATCTCTACCTGCTTTTAGTCATTTTGCAGTGTTTTTAAGCTAGAAAGTGTTTAATAAATACACTAAAAGTAACTGTGGATAATTGAAAATACCTGAAAACCACGAGCGTAGGCTTTTCCTTTTGGTATTCTAAATTCCTCCCCAGAGAAGACTGCACATGTCTTTATATATTTTGCAAGTCACATAATAGGTAAAACTTTCTGAAACTACAGTTCAGAAACTCTCCTGTTCATTCAGATACCTGCCAGGTTAGGTAGGGCAGAGAGTCATTTAAGGATGAACATTTGTCCAGATCTACACTCTTAGGGTTCCTGCCCTTCTCTCCCCCATTACATGTTCTTTATGAACACTCCCAGTACCTCCAAACCCTGAGCTCTTGCACTTTGTACTTCTATTCCACTTAAACAACACAAGGGTGGGAAGAATATGAAAGGACAGCGTTACTTGGAGTAAACCTATGGTAAAACACAATTGTATCCTGAGCATGCTCTGGATCAGCGTGCAAGATGCAAAATGGAACTTCACACCAGAGCAATATGACAAAGGCATTCTCATTTCTGCTACTCAGGACAAATACAGGCATAAAAAGAGGACCATTCTCCTCACACTCCCCTGAAGCACACCTTTTTCCAGTGGTTATTCCTTCAGACCCTTTGCTGGTATGCAGGAGAAGCTGCAGTGATCTATTTTGACATTCACCCCCCATTTCTACTCTTAAGTCTTTCCCTTTGCTTTTATGCACACCAACAAGGCCAAAGCCCAAAGGTTGCTTCTTGCCTACCTGGCTCCTAGAGCCCCTGTTTTAAAATTATTTCTAGTCTTTTTACAGGCTCTACACATTAAATGGCTTGTCCCCAAAATTTGGGCTTTCTTAAAAAGGGCTCCCCCAAAAACACTGGACTCATTTTGAAAGTAACATGAACTTGGACCTTCAAAGCATCATACAGGATAATTTTCACTTCAGATTGGAAGTCAAAAGACACATCCCCAACACCCTTCCATTAAATCACTGTATTCAGCATTTTCTTTTCAGACAGTCTTTAACATGTGAGCTGTTCTCTTGGAGAAGGACAGCTTCTTTCCTCTGCCTCAATTCAACTTCACCACTGCCCAAAATCCAGCCAGACTCACAGGCAGTCTGACCTCAGCAACCCTTTCTGAAACCTTCCTTCTCCCTCTCCTCCTGCACGTACTGCCCTGAAGAAGGCAGGCAATGCTATTATTGCCTGCAACACTGCTACTGTTTGAGAGAGATGCAGCAATTTATGTGGACTTTTTAAAATTTCACACAGATAATTGTACCCCTTAGGTAATCTCTTCCTGAAGTGATTCAGGTGGAGTAACCCCTACCTTCCTGTAACATCATCTTTTGGGTCAAGAGAAAAGGATATCTCACAGTACTTACTTTTGTAGACATCTCTTCTCCTCTTCCAACCCTGACCATCACATCTCCCAAAGCAGATCAACAGAGTTCTCCTCTCTGAAGGGACCTTCTACCACAGCTCCTGCTGTGCACACAGTGGCTGGATTATTAACTGTGTAAGCAGTTAATAGGGAAATCTATCACTGAACCTCCCTGCTGACTGTACAGGCATTACTACACTCCACAATGCACAGCAATTCTTTTCTGGATAGTCTCCATTATTCACAGTCGCCCTACAAAAAAAGCCTTTATGCTCTTCCTGAATGTTTGCAATGCACTGGGGACCTGCTGGATGCAGCCCACTGGATAACTGGCAGCAGGGATGCCTTTAATTGGTTTTATTCTTCAGCAGCCATATGTCCCCATTGCTGGCAATACCACAGTTTGAGAGAAGCATGGGTATTGCTCTAAAAATTTGTTTTACTGTCTGCTTTAACATTATTTTTCTACTGTCAAGTCTTCACTTTCTAGAGATTTAGAGACCATTCTGCAAAAAAAGCCTTTTTGGGCCTGTATCTTTCCACAGAGCATACATTCATGAGCTCTACTGTCAGCAGCTGAAGGTTTTAAAAACAGAGCTGAAGTCTTTTATGGGAAAACACTACAAGCCAAATGCTGAACCTAAATGCTATTTGCAGATGCACACTGTGCTCACAAGGTGAGCCAAGCAGAATTATGCAAGCAAATAATTATCCTCTGAAGAAAACAGAGAATGTGAAGAATAGTGGTTAACAAATTAATGGAAGTCCTGCCAACATTTCAGGTCTGGAAGTTCATCTCTTCCATCCCACACCTGCTGAGAAGCCCTGGTCCAGTTCTCCAGCCTCTCATTTAACACACTAGTCCCTTGATCTCTGGTTACATTCCTTGAGCCTACACAGCACAGCTGAATCTTCTCACACAGCCCCCTCCGACCACTTCCCCCTCCCTCCCAAGGTCAAATGCTGCACCCATGTCCAAGCTCCCACAGCAGCACATTCAAGCCCCTGATCTGAGACTGCACAGCTCTACAGGCATGTAGTAACCTCTCTCTGAAATCATCTCTGCTTGCACCCCCTCGACTCTGCCAGCTCAGATCAGACTCTGTAAGCTACAAACACCAACCTGACTAGCTCACATCTGATCTACTACATCCACAAAGCACTTTTATTGCAGCAATCACAGTACTAGGAAGCATCTCGTCTATCCTTCCACCAGGACTCCATTCCCAGCAGCAAAGAGATGGCAGGACAGGGGTGATGGAAATCCATCATCCATGCCCTGCAGATGGTCTCAGTCCTGACACATGGATGCTGCCAGAGGAGGCCAAGTGTGAACAGCACTTAAGGGCCCTTCACCCTTGCCTGGCTCCTATTTCCTCAGCCCTGCTCCTCTCCCAAAGCACAGAGCAGTGGGACAGAGAGGGGGAGGAGCAACACTGTGGATGTTTAAAGTGAAACAAAGGCAATATAAGTTAAAACAAAACTACAGAATGGACACTGTCTAGCAGACGACGTATCAGTCAAGTACACTCTTCATCAGTAGTACATTCTTTTGGTAACCTGAAAGCTTAACAAGGAATAATATGAGTTCACCTGTGGTGAACTCAAGCCTTTCCAAGTAAGAGAAGAGGTTCTGGAAAGCACCTTGCATTTCAGAGTCCTGCAGCATACTGGAGACACACAACTGCTGATCACTGTGCCGAATGCAAGTCCTACAGCTGCCATCACAGAGAGCATCACACAGCTGCAACCACGCACTTCTTCTGAGAGCTGCACTAAATGCCTCAGACTTAAGCATATCCATGAAGAAAGAATATTTGAGAAATATTAGAATATTTGGGAGAAATTATTATTTTTTTGTAAATACAGCGAACATTAATCACACAACTAATGAAACCCTTTTAACTTCAGAAACATGGTGTCTTTGAACAGCCATACTGGTGCTGCTGGTTTTATAACTCATTTATACCCAGAGGCAGCAAATTGAGCAGGACCCCCAGCAAGGGAGAAGACACTGAGACACATCTGTACTACAGGACTCCATACACAACACTGCTTCAAGCCAAACAACAAGCACTCACATATACAGCTATCCTGGGTATTTCCAGCAGGACATAACCACAACAAGTCTCAATGCTGTCATCTTTTGGGAGACCAAGAAAAGCACCAACAACTTAACCTAGAAGACCTTCCTTCTGTTTAATTAAACATTTTATTAGAAAAACTAGGTACTTATGTAGAAGTCATATTAAAAAAGTCCAAGAATGCAGCTGTGTTGTGAATGCGAGCCAAGAATTAGGATCTTGGTTTTTTTTCTTCACTTCAGCTTAAGAGCTTAATTAGCTCTATTCACAATGTTAAATACTCTCAGACTGAGAATTAACTCAGCCTTTTGTAACATTCAGAGCAGTAGATTGAGTTTTTTCACTCAGTTAATTGGACACTTCTTTCCAGTGTAGCAAAAGGACACCAAAATAACGACTGTGTTTACTAAACTAACTTACACTAAAGAGGTTAACATAAGTGCCAGCAGGCACACTTGTTTGTTTTTAGAATTGGTTGCAGTCTGTTTCATGCAATCACAAACAGGCCTTGTGAGAAAAACCAAGGGTCATAATGCACTGGTGCTAAAATCATCATTTCACACTTGAGTAAAATCCGTTTTCACAGTCCAAACTCACAAGTGCTTTGGGAAATATAAACCTCCAGCTTGCAGAGGAGAAGTTCAGGGCCTTATCTTCCCAGAGAAAATTGCTCCACAGCCACCAGTGATAGATCATTGATGTTTGCTAGACTTAGGCTTTTTATTGGAACAAGAGCTTTAACTGAAATTGAAGACTATTTGAAAGAAAAAAACCTCCCCATTTCCTCTCTAGCATATCTTCAGCATAAAGTAGTACATGAATCCTTGTCTCCAACTGGCTCAGAATAGTTTCATTACTCATGAAATGCTTTACCTTCACCTTGGTATGAACCAGAGGGTAGAAAATTACCTTATGCATGTCTTCTTATTGTCACATTATAAATACCAAAGATTTACTTTCCTCTGTACCCTCCACCCTCAGCTTAGGTTAACCTATTAAAAACCGAGGCAATTAGCTGGAAAATTAAAAGTCAAAAACTTCAGTACATCAAAAAACCTGACACATAGAATCTGTGTGGTTTTTATTTTTCAGCTGTAACTTGTACTTCTTCCCAAATAGTGTTGGTTATATAAATGACATTACATAAACACTGAAAGAAAATGAAGAAACACACCTGGAATAACAATCAAACCCATGCACTAGCAAAAGGAGAAAGATCTTCTGTTGATCCGAAGGTAGTTAAATGCAACGTGTGTTTTACAGCCTAGACTGTGAGTGAAATCTAACACTAGGCTTCTTCAGACTAACTCATGAACTCTCATGCCAGCAACATACCTTCAGGAGCCCACCATCACACAGGTCTTGCTAAGTCTCACCCCCACGTAGAGCTTTTCACTCCAGGAAAGATGCTTGGTGACAGGAAAGTTTGGATAATGCACGGAATTTAATACAACTTCATTAAAGGAAATTAAGCCAGTTTGGTGCTCCTGAGACTGAACTGGCATTCCTGAGAGACACAAAGAAGGCTGCAGAACAGCAAACTGCACAGTTACATCTCCTTTACTTTCCCAACACCACTGTGTGCCTCATCCAAGCTCCTCCAATGGCCAAACTCTCTGCTCTTAAACACCCATGTAAGGAATTGTGAAAACAAACTGATCTCAGCCTGCTTTTTTTCTTTATCCTTTTCAGAGACGTGCTAACAGGACCTGTAACAGACACCAGTCATGCTAGCATTTCTCATGAGGTGTTTTCTCAAAAAGTCCCTCTAGGCAACGTTTTCCCTGTTGAAAGGGATTATTTCTGAAATGTGTAAAAGTTGGTTTTTGTAGCACATCATCTGTCTCACCCACATGAAACCAGATCATTACACATGATTTAAGAGTATGCAGATGAAGAGGTAACACTGCAGACAGTAAACAAAAGATATTAAGAAAAGCAGCAAAGCTCACTTCAAGACAGTGATTCTGCATTAGAAATTAAAGGTTTTATAATGAAGTGTACTGAGCAACAACTCCATTTTCATAAAAAAATATCAGGGGAAACACAATATATACATTATTTTCTACATACATTTAGCTTGCAAAAGCTCAGCAGTTTCAGTAATGGTTGGTACACAGTAAGATAGGTATCATTTCCAAGTCCAGGGAGGGCTAGGAAATCTGGCATCTTAACACTAGGCAGTTTATGGCAAATAGTAACTTTAAGAAGAATGGCAGGCTGAAGTTTTCAACAATATCCTTTTTCCACACAAACACTAAACCTCTTCTTCAGATGTGGAGCATTATTTATTGCTCTTTAAGTGAGGAAAAGGAAAGGAAGGAAGTGGGAAAAAAACTGCAAGTGTTTCTCATTCTCACTAGGCTCCAAAACATGTAAATAACTGTCTATTTCTTTCAAGAAGTTTCTTCTGAGATCCCCACTGTACTCTGGCAAATACACATACAGTGGCTTACTAAAGCATCAGCTCAGATACTTAAAAACACAGCCTTGTGTCTGTTTTCTATCACCTGCATGGCCAGATCATTACAGTAATGCTCAGTTCATGTCAACCAGCTTCCAAAACACATGCCTGTGTCTATGAAAGTCCTTAGTACTCCTCAACTGCTTGTGGTTATTATTCAAGAGCAAAAGAGTGGAAACACTGCAATTACTCACTCAAAGCAGGAGCACTTTGTGGGTAGCTGCAAAGACTTTTAATGGATTTTACTCTGCAGTCCAAGCAGTAAAAGAGAAAGTTCTTGTTAGCTCAACTTCTGTGCTGCAAGCCGGCTGGAAAGGATGTCCCTCCAGCATTAGAAGTTAATTTAGCTGCTTCTGTTACTATCCAACCCCTGGACTCCCTTCTGAGGCTGCCAACACAAATACCACCTGTGAAGGCCATTCTCATAAATTTGTTCCATGCAAAGGGATTTGAAATGTCTGGCTCAGCTCGTCAGGGAACACGTGGCAGCCCAAAAGCTCTAATAACCAACACACAGAGAAAGGTTTCTCTTGCCCACAGTGTCCATATTAGATAGCACATCTTCACCACGTTGCTGTGTTCAAATTTGTATAGGATTTATGTCATTTTTTATGTGATGAGCATAAGCTCGCACGTAAGAACATTTATGCAGTCCAGCTGAATCAAGCTGACAACAGTGGACTTCTATGAATGCTGCTAAAAATTATTGCTAGAATCAGTTCTCAGTTACTACACCAACATTAAATAAACCCTATAGCAATTTGCAAGGAAATAAGCAAAGACACCTGGATTCCTTTATTTAGGGACATTAACTATGGCCTACACAAGGTAACAGAACCAACTGAACTTTTCACACCTCACATATTCCCTTAATGGCTGATATGCTAAACTAAAAGCTATCAGCAGCAGCTTCAGGTTATGAGTTGATCAAATGTTACTGAATTTCAACTGTCAGGCTCCAAAACAAAACAACCTCATCTATTCATCACCTCATGTGTTTGCCCTTAAACAAGACAAATTTACCACATAGCCTCTGCTGCCGAAATTAATGGAGTGTGAAAAAAAGACCAACTTTTACAATGGTTAAGGGTCCACAAACGCTTGAAAGAGAAAGCATTAATTTTACTTAGAGATGAATCTGGAAGATGATTTCACAGAACTTCATCCTATAGTCTCACATGTGCTGTGGAGCAGTATTAACATTAGTTGCTTTACTGCTTTTATTAAGCAAGGAAATTTAAAAGAGAAACACCTAAAGCAGACCACTGCTGTCTCACTGAATATGACACAAGGCATTACACTGCACTGGAGTTCATAAAACCACTGACAGGATTAGAAATTTCGAATTTAGATCACTGTCTTTGAGACAAGAAGGTGGTAGTAAGAAGACAATCAACCATTCAACATAACATTGGGTTTATTTTTTAACTATGCTGACACCATTCTTACTCTTCTCCACACAACTTCATTGATCTGTTAAACATATATTCATTAGCATCCACCAGAAATGCATTTTTCATTTGGCAGCCAACAGAGAAAAGAAAACTACACTATCTCTCCTTGCTTCCCTGTTCCGATCTGCCCAAGGCAGAAACAGAAAGGAAAGGAGGGAGGGAGAGATGGTGTGAGCATAAAGGGAAATACAGAGCTCAACAGAGCTACAGCCTGGGCAGCCCCACCACAACAGAAAAGCTGATCTATACCATGTAGCAGCTTCTTTCATTTACAAGTCCTGTCCATCCATGAAATGCACACTAAGGGCTGAACTTCGGCATTAGCAAGCTTTTACAAACCAGCCAGTTCCCTCGTCCTACGAAGGGAAAGGTGGGGGGCAGCTCTCTGAACATTTGGACTAGGCAGATGCATTGGCAGCCAAGACTTGAAATTAAGCTGTTGGCCAGTTTACATCTTATTAGAGCTCCTCTCTTTTCCAATCTAACAGCAGGTGTTGGCTGAGTCTAATTACACACACAGTTTATACAACACATTGTAGCCTACTCGGGAGCTTCAGCTCTGAATGCACACACATGGGTCAATGGTGCTGGCGCTTTCAGTCAGTGCCACGAGGCATTCCTGCTTTGTTCTATTATAAAAATATTTACTGGAACTAATTTCCCAGTTTGGATTGATTAAAGATACAGAGGTCTGGGAACATGTATTTATTGTTCCCAAAGAGCTTTGAAAGAGGAGCTGGGCCTGTTCTGAGTGCCACACAAACAGGCAGACTCACATGGGATCATCTTTTCTTTACCATCCTACATTTTCAGTTTGGTTGTAACAGCAAAAAGTTCCCGTGCAACACACAAGTTGAAACACCATGAAAGGTTCATATTTCCTACCTACAAAACTCTCTCATTTCAGTGAATTTTGAAATTCAGCCACTGGACCTGTTTTCTGAGGCCTAAAATGAGGTAGAGATGTTCTCAGTTTGGCATGGCATCTAGGCCCAGTGTTATTTTTGTTGTGGGGCAGATGGGTGTCAAAATGCTTAAAAAGGGCTGATTATGAACAAAACAAACTTTTAGTTTTAGTTTGAACTGAAGATCTACTCAGGCAGTCAGCATGCTGGTGGCATGGGCAATAGAAGGCAACCATTTAATCTGTTATTTTCCAAGCTGTCAAATGGGATGGAGACACTGAACGATGTTAGGAAGCAACATTCATACAAGCTGGCCCTTTATGAATGTTAAAGGCACTGGGAGAGGAGGGAGGCACAGCCATTTCACCAGCCAGTATATTCAGAGACAAAGGAAGACCCAGGGGAAGTGGGAGAGAGCTGGATCTGAAGAAAAAGAACAGCAGCAATGCAAGAAAGATAAATACTGCACTTGAGAGCTGTTTTGAAAACTCAGTCAAGTTCAGGGAGCATGAAAGGCTACAAGCCCTTGAGAATGAAGTATGCAGAGATTTGAACAAATTGGTATAATATAGCAGGACAGAGCAGCTTGCAGATGTTGCCAGTGCAGTCACAGCAGTGACACAACTGCTACATGTAAAGCTGACTAAAAGAGGCATGGAACACCCCTTGCACTGCACTCAAACCTAAAATCCATCTTCATAGGGGAACTGGATTTTTAACTGCATAAGCTGGGGCAAAGCATGGAGCAAGAACTGCCACATTTTGGCACAGACTCCATAACCTTGCATTGTGTTTAGTAACACTAAATGTGGTGGTTAATGCTGAAGGAAAAGCCTTTTTTATTCACATGAAAAATCTTTAAGACTCCTACTGGGCCAAGCTCAAAGACTTCAAAGTTTTTAAAGGAACAAAACAAAGAACACCTACTGAAAATTCAAGTTTTCTATTTCTTTCAGATCAAAAATGCAAAATTGGAATTTGATCACCTCCAAGTTGAGTACTTCAGTGATGGATCTTGTTGCTGTTTGTTTCAGGCTGAGAACAGAAATTTAGTCTAGTGAATTTGAGAAACCCTTCCCCAGCAACAGAATAATGGCACTAAAAGTACTCTGGTTTCAAATAAACTTGGCTTTATCAGACTAATCCCTCACGTACGAAATTCCCATGGGTATCTACTGACCAAAGTGTATTTACACCTTTAAGAGCACTTATGTAAGTCATTAAAATGACAAAAAAAAAAGTACGAGTAAGTTGCTGAAACCTGCAGCGTTAAAAGTTACTTTAAAACTTATAAAGGTATTAGAAATAGCAGAACTTTCTACTGTATGTGAAAGCTAAGACCCATCCTTTGATAACCCTCCCTGTATTCCAGAAATTTCACTGCTTTAGTTGCAGAAGCCTGTTTATATTCATATAACTGAGAAGCCATTCACAGAACACCCATTAAAAGGGCCCAAAGCAGTTTTGGGCCTTTCCCTTCACTTTCTGCATGGAAAAGCCTCTGCTGCAGCCACTGACTGCATCAGAAAGATCAGACTGTTTTGGCTGCTGCCATACCATGTCGTACCTGTTTCTGTCTCAGACAGAAAAAGAGTGTAAAACTCTGCTACTCACAATCAGACAAGACACAACTGCTCTTGCCTCATGTGAAATGCTTAAGCAGTTAACTTTTCTCTTTAAAACTTGTGACACGTTATGGTCACTGGACAGTGCTCAAGAATGAGAAGAAAGGAAAAAAATGCACTTGCCACAAATGGAAAGCTATGTTACACAGAGGCTTCTCTTCCTTAACTAAGCACTTCAAGAAACAGGAAGTGTCATTATCCCAGGAACACGTGGCTAACACAAAATCTGTTTCCAGTTGGCATGGCATGCAAAACTGCAGTGAGCAGTACCTTACTTCAGACAGCTTACACAAAGTCAAAAGCCATGAAGACAAAGAAAACAGAGATAACACGCAGGCTGACCTTTTAAAAACATTCATCTGAGGTGTGTTGGACGTCCTTCCATTCCACTGCATTCATGTGAGGCATTTAAGGTGTGCCTTGTGATGGATTTTTTTCATGGAGACTTTTTGTTGTTTTTTTAAGTCCAATATTCACCACTATCCAACAGCAGAGTGTCTTTCTGGTAAACAGTTTGATATCTGGCACACATCACTACTGATGTCAAGAAAATCCTATTTAACTTCCCCAGTATATTGTCTAGTGAAATTCCTGAGAAACATCTTTCTCTATCAACAACTCACATTGACCTGCATAATTTCATTTTATTAAATTCTCCTTTTACAGTTCACAGTAGATTTGCACAGGCAAGGGTTCGCTCTGCGCTACATGTCCATCCAAAAACTATCTACTTTCCTAGATTAACAAGTATTTTGCCTATGAATTGAAAAAGAAAAAATCATCATCAGTGGCTTGGACATTATTTGCTGTTTTCACATCAACTCCCTGAACGGGCGCTGTCGATTTTCAAGGCAAGGCCCACAAAGCCAAGCATGCAAGGACTTGGTGCTTCACACATCCTTCCCTCAGCAAGACTGAAGGGGCTGCTCTTAAAAATCAAAGCAAAATCTACTGAGAAGCTGTTTCACTTGCTGTGCTGCTCGTCAGTATTTACACAAAAGCTGGTTCTTGTTGCTTTCCAGAGACAAGGACCAGAGTGCATACTCTGAGCTCCCTGACTGAAAATGCTCTGAAAAGCAGCAAGGAGAGATCACAGTTCTTGTAATGCAGTTCTCAACTGCACATGCAATTTGGGTTTTGCCCTCCACACAGAAATGTTATCCACTCCTTTCTAACTTATAAAAAATCATGATGCACAATCTTTAATCATATTCAATGCTAATACTGAAGGATTTTCCCTGACAGGCTAAGATACAAATCATGTAATTATCATAGTAATTTCTATTTACATTCATTAGGAGCTTGATTTTAATTTAAAAATGCAACTGTAATTTGTCAAGATTCCTATTACTGCTATTAAATAGATTTATTGGTCGATTAAATTTTTACAGAAATTGCATTATATGGGAAGCATTGAACCTGGCAAGAGACACAAAGAATAACCAAGAAAGGCTTCTACAGGTATTTAACGAAAAAAGGAAAGTCAAAAAATGTGTACCCACCCCAATTAACAACACTGGCAAACTGTTAAGAACAGATGAGGAGAAGGTACCCAAATTCTTGGCCTCAAGTGTTCAGGGGCAACCTCTCTTCCCACACCTCTCCGTGGAGGGACAGCAGGATGGGGACTGGGGGAGCAAAGCCCCTCTCACTGTAAATAAAGATCAGGTTTGTGACCACTGAGGAACCTGAATGCACATGTCTGTGGGACCTGATGAGAGGCATCCCCGAGCCCTGAGGGGTTTGGCTGATGTAGTTGCCAACCCACTCTCCATGATATTTGAAAAGCCATGGCAGTCAGGTGAAGTCCCAGGTGACTGGAAAAAGGGCAACTTTGTACCCACCTTTTAAAAGGGGAGAAAGGAGGACCCTGAGAACTACTGACCCCTCAGCCTCACCTCTGTGCCTGGGAATAACAGATCCTCCTGGAAGCTGTGCTAAGGCACATGGGGGACAGGGAGGTGATTCAGGACAGCCAGCACATCCTGAAAGGCACTGCCTGATCAAACCCATGGCCTTCTGTGACGGAGTGACAACATCGGTGAACAAGGGAGGGTTACAGATGTCATTTATTTGGGCTTCTGTAAAGCCTTTAACATGGTTCCCCACAATATCCTTCCCTCTAAACTGGAGAGGGATGGATTTGATGGGTAGACTGTTAGGTGGATAAGTAATTGGCTGGACTGTCACATCCAGAGAGTAGTGGTCAAAGGCCCAGAGTCCCAATGGACATCAGTGACAAGAGGTTGAAAGTGGATATCTTTAAGGTCCCTTCCACCCCAGGTCATTCTGTGATTCATTCTGTAATTATTCAAGGATGTAAGACTTCAAAATATATTCTGTTTGTACATCAGAGAACATCTTTCCCTTACAGACAAAACAGTGACCTGTACTTAAGATTGCAGCAGCCACTTAACTCGCTTTCACTCAATGACCAATTCAAATGCCTCATCTAAGATTGACATTTTTCCACTTCAATCCGCTGTCCTATCCCAGGGCCTGTCTAAGATACTGGGAGTCACAGTGTATTCAGTGGAATACCTTCCAGCATTACTTAAGCTGAATAGTTAATAGGATAAAAACTGCATGGCAAAATGTTCAGGATGGGATATAAACTGAAACAGATCATTGTCAGCTTTCAGGCATACACCAAGTGTTTCCTGAAGGCTAATTCATAGCTTTTCAAGATCTCTCTGCTGTACACACCTCAAATTCAAGTCCATAAACCAAGCAGAGTCTCAACAACATTAAAGAGGTAACTAAAACTAAAATATTCAGACTGGATGAGCTTGTCCATTCTTGTTCATTTACAACCTAATACAAATGATGTTCCATCAGTACATGTTACCAAGCTTTCCTCCCACCTCCTCAATAACACCAGGAGAGTAAGACAGCAAAACTGCAGAAAGGAGACAATGCTTCAAATGTCCCTTCTGCTGCTCACAAAACCACAGAAAAAATGTGATGTCTCATGAGCAGGCACTGGCTTCCCCCTTCCATCTTCTGTCAAGACCATGTCAACACTGGCATAGCTGAAGAAGCTAAGCACGGGAAAAGAAAGGAAGAAATGAATTTTCATGGGCTGCATTTAAACAGCAACTCTACTGTGGAACAGGGAATGCTAAATTTTGATTTCTTTCATCTGCCCCCATTTCAAGCTTGGAGAGCTGACCTTCAGATCTAGCATAACAATAGCTTCCTAGAGCACAAAACAGTAAAAAGAATTAACAAAGCAAAACTCAGTATCACTTCCAAGCAGTAGAGATAACACAGATTTATCAGAAATCGGATTTTATTCCTTCACATGGGTTGCTCACTTATTTATTAGGGCTTTTTCATCCTGTGGAATTAACTAGATTATTGCTATCCATACACACATCTTCAGTAAACAGAAATGCCATCTTTGCCAGATCCTCAGAGACAATTCAGGGACATCAGAGTAAAAGGTAGATGTTAATTTATTGATAAAACATTACAAGGGAAAGATTCATGTGTTTGATGATAACAAACAATCAATGACAACTCACTGACCTTGACTGTAAGATTAACAGCTGTGCACTGCTTTTTCTTCTGTTGTTCTTCATGAGCTCTGTGTGCCTATAGGCACAGGTTGGCAGAGGCAATTCCCCACACTCACACTGATAGCCAATGACTTTTAAATTTAATATCCTTGATGCCAAGGAGATGTACACACACTGACTGAAGTCTATGCGGTGGCTATTTCTATTAGAGCAGGAAACAAGCCTGCTTCAGGAATTCCAAAGCATTTACTGATGGTTGAGACACAAAATCTTCCTCCTTCTCTTTACTCCCATTATACAGCAGTCACTTGGAGAATAAAGTCTGACAGATCTTAATATTTTTCTGAAATTCAGTTCCATTCAAGTCTCACTCACAATCAAAAATACAAACACCATGGCATAATATCTGCTCTTGACTGAACAGAGGCCAAGACCAAATGTTAAGCAGACTGGTGCTCAGGACACCCATTAATTTGCACCAGATACTGGATTCTGCTTTTCTCTAATTCATGTTAACGTGAGCTGAGCTATGAACATAAGCTCACTGCTTGTCTTGTCCTCTCCTACTGTAGTTCTTCCACCATCTATAAATATATCTACAGACAAGGTGTGTGATTAGAATATTCCTCAGTATGAGTAATCACTGCTCTCTGCCTCCTTCCAAACACAATCAACCAGTAAGTAAAATAAAACTACAATCTGATTTGGAAAAAAAAACCTCATTAACTTTCTTCCATTATATTATTGTCTAAAAGAATTACTGTACATCTGTAAATTGTACAGACTGTACAATCCAGTAGTAAACAAAGAGGTATTTATCTTAAATACAGATCCAATATAACAATATATGCTTGCCATTTCCTAATATCCCTGTGCACTGAAAATTCATGGTATCAGAGGAGTTCTTTGCTTTAGCTCTCCACAGCAAGAACAACAGGGTTTCCAGAAGGTCACAGTGATTTTCTTGTCAAAGTTAATGCAGTGAACCCTTCAATGTAATGGGAAAAAAATAGTTCTGTTATGGCATTGAACCTGGGACATATTTCAGGCACTGACACTTGTGCAGTTTGTTTCAGAAACATTTCAAAAGCTACACCAAGGTAAGATATTGACTGATCTTAATTTGGACAGGCCCATTAATTTTCCAAACCCACTGGCATATTTTAAGTAACACTTCTCTCAGCACTTTTGCAACCCCACTTTGTATTTCTAGGTGTGTTTATGAACTTGCTTGAGACTGAAGTGGAAAATTCAAATAAGCTCTTAGTTATTTCACAAACTGCTACCTAACCTAATACAAGAATCAGAAAAGAATCAGCACCTCCATTTCACAAAAGGGAAGTAGCAAAGTCAGTAGGATATTCTGAAGCCATCCCACAGGTCAGTAGCAGATGGACAAGAAGATAAATTGGGCTCTGAGCTGTAGAAAGTTCCATAAAACATGGCATTGTGCCACCTCTCAAAAAGCCATGAAGTCTTTGCATGCAAACATTGTGGCAGATATCAAGTGCTAGAAAGCAGAGTCATATTCTGGAAACTCAGGATCTGGCCCACAGACATTTTAGTTTGATGGCTGCTTTTTACACTCTTGATTAATATATATAGTGCAAGATACACTGAATTTCCCAAAAATTAGTTAATAATTTCATACCCAAAGCAGTCATCCTATCATATAATTTGTGTAAATATGCAGTGTGTTATTTGATTAACCTATCAAATAATATCTGAGATAATTTTATGGGAAACAGCTACCAAGGTTATTACTACTCACAATTTGGAAACCATTACCTCAAGACTGACTACTTTTCTTAACATGTGCACCATATTCCAAGCTGTAAAGCTCAGCCAAGTGTCATGACCTGTTCCATACAGGAAGCTGGATTAGATGGGTTTTACATCTCTGAGAACTCCCACTGAAATTCCATACAAAAGGTGTACCACCAGAAATTTTGCAGCCATAAAAAATATGGGCATGATGATCATATTTTAGTACCTGCACAGAAGTAACTCCCAGATGTCATAGCTTTTTTCTAACATCACAAACATCTGGAAAGTCATTAATACATGAGACTTTCATACCCCTGTAGATGCTAGCAGGAGATCCTTACTATCAATGAGGCTCAGACCCAAGAGACAGCACTACTTTACTCTTGGCACTCTGGGGACAGGCAGCCCTGAAGCATGCTGGCAAAAAAGCTAAATAAATAAGAAAAGATATGAGGGTTAAGGAGCACTAAATCACCACAACAGAACCAGGCAGACACCAGTCTGCCCCATATTACAGAGGGCAATGTATTCAGATGAGGGTGTTATTTGGGAAGACAAAAAGCAGGGATACTCTGCACAGTAAGCAGAAAAAAACAAAACAAAACAAAACAAAAAACACCAAACCAAACCAAAAAAACCCACAAGCAGTATCTTTTCAAATACAGCTTATGCATCTGCCTCAGTCAAGGGCATCTGACTGATGACTTTTTGCTACTTGAACTTCCGGCATACTTCTTTCCCTTTAAAATGCAGAAATGAGAAAACCTGACCTGGGAAAGGAAGTTTTAGAAATGAGTCTGATGGGGAAACCACACCAACTGCCAGGGCCTGACTCAGTGTAATCAAAATCCCAAATGAAACACTGAGTCAGTGACAGAGAGGGAGAATTTCTGTACTTTACACACCAGACAATTCTGCTTGCATTAACTTACTTTTCTCCCTGACCTCCCATCCTGTCTCCTCCTTGCACTTACCAAGGGCTTGGTTTCATCTTCATCTTTGAAATAGTAGAGCTGGTCCCCCTTGAGGACAAACCAGCGCGTGTGCCAGGTCTTGACGAAGCCCCCCTGCTTCCGCAGCCACCCACACTTGATGGCAACGTGCCGCCCCTGGCTCAGGGCAGGAGTCTCTGAAGAGCCATTGTGTTCTTCCATACTGGGAATGCACAACTCTCCTGTTGGGCAAAAAAAGAGGAAAAGGTAAAATAATTAGATTATTATCCAGGCAGTAACTTGCTCCTTTCAACACAGCTGCAAAAGAAACACGCCTCGACTACAAAAGTGTGTTAGAAAAGCATTTGCCTTCTGCCTGCTTGTTCTCATACCAGCACCCCATCAGCTGAGAAAATTACTACTCACCTATAAAATACTAAAATAATAATGAACTGCTAAAAAGCAGGCAAGAGGCAAAAGTTTTGTTCAACTGCTGTGCAAGACATTTTGACCAGCACTGAAGAAGGTATCAGCTGTTTCTAGAGGTGAGTTCTGCTGGATTACAGGCAGTAACAAGGAATGAATTTCCAGTACTTCCTCAGACTAAGGAAAGCAGCTGACTACTGGAGGTCCCCATTTAAAATTCCTTGGCAGGCTTGGGGCTTTCAGGGAAATGTTAAAAAAGCCTCCACTTCACCAGAGCTTAATTCTACCCCACCAGACAAGCAGGTTATTTTTGTTATTTGTTGTTGTTGTTCATTTTACTGAAGTCCATTTAAAGGAATGGTGACAGTAAATGTAAGAATAGTTGCACATCACCTCATACAAGCAACCCATGACTGAAGTGAGTGTGGGCCCAGACACTTGTTACAGACATTTGGCACATCGTGAAGAATCTTGGTCCACCTTAACTTAAGGCACAAGAACTATGTCAAAACTAGAGCTGAACTGTAAGTTTCATGTGACATTTTGGCCTTATTAAAACTATACCTTCTAACCATTTCTGGACAGTCATGACTCTTACTGATGGATTTTGTACATATAATCATGTAGTAATATGATTAAGCTTCATGGACAAAAAGCTTTTCCTGATCCCCTATTAAGTCTAAAGCACAAACATAGGCTTGTGAGTTGCAAGTTTTGATATTTCCAGTCGAAATGCAAATCAAACCAAAACCTACATGTGCCAAAGAGTTTATACCTAATCAGAATAAAACGTAAATTCGACCACAAACACTGAAGTGTGCAAAATCAATGGTGAAATTTCACTGTCTGTAAGTGCTTGAAGAACAGCATGTTTCTCTTCTTTCCAAACTACCCTTGGCAATCTTTCTTAGATTGAGAGGAGAAAAGCCTCATCAGAAGCTTGCACAGGTGTTAGGGCCCAGAAAATCTGGCTTCATGGGTAGTGTTTTGTTTCCAAATATCAGGTTGGGAAAAGAATGGAATATTACTGACATTGCAGGCAGCAGACATCTCTAACTAAGAATATCTAGACTGAAGCTTTATGTTCTGACTTTGGCAAAGTAGGTTGGTGAGTCCAAGCCTTGCACTCCTGCTCTGGTTCCCCTACAAAGCAACAATACCTTTACTGAACACAGTGAATGGGCATCAGGATTGCAAAGGGATGTACTCAGCTTCTAAAGCCGACTAGAAATGCAGATAACACACTCATTTGACAGATGAAACCATCCCAATTAATACAAGTATTCTGTCTGGATAGTGTTACATTACTATAAAATAAATCACAATACAAGAAGAAATCAATAGATTGCAGTAGGAAGTGGTTTTCAGCCCTTTTTTTCTTTACCTCCCTTCTTCCTACTGCTCACACATCCTCCTTTGGCACAACTTCTCCAGGTTCCATCTCTGCTGTGTGTTTACAGCTTTTTCTTTTAATACCCACACACAGTCTGCTGTCACATCCCTGATTTGGGCTGGATCCTGGAATCTGATTGCTGTGATTACAACTCCTCGCCGCCCTGTGCCACTGAGGTTAGCAGGTCTCAACACAAGCAAAGAGGTTTCAGCAAAGTACAAATTGCAGGATCAAAACTTAAATCACTTGGCATTCTTCTCAGAGAAAGGCAGTCTTTCTCCTGCCTCTTTAGGGCTCACCTACAGTCACCCAGAACACGTGTACTTGAAATTTACTTGAGCAAAGTGTCCCCACAAAACATACAAATGTGTCTGGCTCTCTGAGCAGATAAAGATTTTTTTTGTGTGTCTGTCTGTGGTTACAATTGCGAGAACAAGAATGAACCAGATCCCAAGTCCTCAGACCACACTGACCTCTCCACAAAAGGAAATGCACCCAGCTCATAACTAGCATTTTCTGATTATGAGCAGGAATCTCTTGGATGCTGCTGGTTTTGGGTGGACCAAAGCAGATACCAAGAAGTAGCCCTCCAACTCCCACCCTTAGAAAGTGAATTAGCAAATATTTTACAGAAAGCATTGTAAACAGCAGGTAAATTACTGCAACTGAAAAAAGGAACAAAATCATTACCCATAGGCTGCCCTGTGCTCCGTGCTGCACAGCTGCTAAGCTGATCAGATCTGCTCCCTGGGCGAGCCTCAAGGAGGAGTTTAGGTACAGTATCTGTGTGTATCACTGCAGTGCTAAAGACACTGGGTCCTTATTACACTTGGACCATTAACAAAAATCTAAGTACCAAAGTCAAAAACAATTAGCTGCTTGGATGAGAGACTATTTTTTATTTTGTTTCACAAAGTCACATGCCAATGGTGCTGAGACCAGTATACGAAGTATTTGGATTCTATCTAGCCAAGGAAAATGTTAGTACATCCCCATCTCTTTGTCTGGTAAAATTTCTATCAAACTATTTCTGCAATACTAAAACAACTGAGGTGTAGGAGAGATGATAGTTCTACTGCTCTACAGTGTAATATCTCCTTTAAATCAGTAGTATATCCTTGGACATGCTCTGTACAAAAAAACCCACCCTGTATTATTTCATTCATTAGTGATTTAATTCTCTTCAGCAGTTAAAAATTCAGCCACCTAACTTGTTTGCATTTAGTCTTGAGATAAAGTATATTTGTTGTTTTTCATATATCCTTCCCTTTCAATGTCTGCCTACTACAAACCAGACCTGGAATCAGAAATTCCAGCAGCTGGCTCACTTTCACACTTGCTTGCTTTTACAGCTGTTTCAACACTAAGATCATAAAAATAAATTGCAGAAATATCAGGGTGCTGGCACTGAAACAGAGAACAGTGAGGTGCAAACAGTATGTAAACAACACATGACGAAGTGTGGAATTACATCAACATACTCCAAGTCCTCTCGGCCTCATAAGACGAGGCAGAAAGCCATGCATTTTCAAGCACTAAATGAGAATATTCCTCAAACTCATCTTCTCAGCAGGAAACACAACTTGTATTTGCTGCCAGAGTCAACTCTACTGACTTGGCCAGCCTCCAGTTTAGGTAATGACCAGAACTTAATAAATTCTATACAATATATTCATTTGGGACTGCCTGTGGGCTCACTCTCCTGGGCTTGTCTGGACATCGGGAGTGCAAAGCAAACAAAATGAGAAATGTTCCCTGACACATTGGCTCTGCATCAACATCTCCTGGTCCACAGAGACCATCACCATTTACCACTGCTGGCCTCAATCCAACCTTTTTCTGCTCCCGTAAAGCCACTTGCCTCTCTCACTGGTCTGTCTAGAAGGCAACTAACTGCACTCGCATTCTCCTTGCCAATGTGGAAGGTCTGTGCCGGCAGCAGGCACAGAAAGCAGGGAAGTGTTTCTCCTCAGCTACCACTCACTCAATGCCTGAATTATGGAATTGGGCAGCTCCCCCAGATCCCAGCATTTTGCCAGGAAATAGTCAGAGAAACTCATTAAAGCACACCAAAGCCAGTTACAAGAATAGTCACAGGACTGCATGAAGAGGATCTGTTTGGCAAGAAACCCCAGTGGTTTGCAGTGAGTGTTTTTCTTCTCACTGAAATTTCTCATGGCCAAGATAGCACATTTCAAGCATGCAAAACATCAGCAGAGTTCACTTCCAGTAATTCTTCATCTTTGCCACTGCTCAAATGCTGTTCTTTACAGCCTAATGTCAGCCCCAGAAATGGATAAATGTGGGAGGCTGCCAGAGTGCCTGCCCCAGAACCATACCCCTTCAGCCTGTCACAACATCTAATTCTCTTGCTCTCACAAAAGGGCAGGCACACACAAAACTGCCCAGACATGTCGTCTTTTCCACATCAGGTACATGGACAGTCAGTCAGTAAAAGGCAGCAACTCTGTAGCAACAATTGGCTTGGTTATTGATGAACACATTTGCCAAAGACATGTGCACACACACAGACACACACAGAATTCTTTACAATCTTTGTTACAAAATGGTTCTCTATAAAATTAGATTAATACTTCCACATTTATATCACTTTCCAAGTGATGTCTAATTATGGGTTCCTTTCTACTTATTTATGATGAGCTACACAGAGCTTAAGTGCCTGGGTTTAAGATTATCAGTGTCTCTCAGGTTCCAGAGTTCTGACCAGCGAGCTTCTTTTTATTTAATTTTGATTTAGTCTTGCTGAGTAGCAGCTTCTTAAAACCTTTTAGTATGTGAAAACACCATCAGCATTCATCTTGCTTGTAAGACGTCCCAAGACACCTGAACATCTGCTGCAACAAAGGCATGAGTTAGTAAGCACCTGCTGCAGGAAGCAGAGGACTGGCCTATTTCCCACCATCAGGGTACTTCAAATCAGTTGGTACTCATCTCTTGTGTCAAAAGGATATTGCACATGGAAGGAAAAACATGTCAAAGAGGTAAAAGCATACTTAATAAGAGAGCTAACTTTCTGTTTCTGCTTAGCAACCATTTTTACACTGCATGGAGCATGTCTCAGTTTCTGTCACTGCAAGCAGAGATTTTACAGCATTCCAGTCTTGCTCTTTCCCAAAACCTGCAGCAGTGCATTTGCCAGTAGCTTTCCTCCACAAACTTTAAGAACAGACATTATACATTTATCCAAAAGTTTCCGAGACATCTGAGAAACCTCTTGTACTAGTGGCACTAATGTTCCTAGGCACAGATCATCTGACTGTTCTGCAATCCTCACCCTCACTTTTGTCCTAACAGGAACAGCCTGACTAAATTTTGCTTGAAAGAATTTTAATTCCAAGGCCTAAATAATTATTCCTTAGGTAAAATAAAAAAACTTGTGAGAGGTGTTCTCACCAGTCAGACTGTAGCAGGTGAGATTCACTGCCTGGTGAAGCCAAGGGAAAGACTTCCATTACCTTTTCAATGCATTTTGGGATCAGTTCGAAAACCAAGACCCAATAATTTTGCCAGGAAATCGAGGCCTTAGTTAAATACAACTCTTTAATATGTGATCTGCATTTTCATGTCAGAACCATCTAACAGATATTCTCAGACCAGCCAAACCTTTACAGGTCTTCTGTTTCCTTACAGGAATTCAAGCACAGCTATAAAGAGCCCAGATAGAACAGAACTAGAGGATTTAGAAGACATTCAATTTCTTGTGAATTACAACAGAAATTAGTTAACAAGTTCAGTCAGGCCCTTTTGAAAACATCCACTTCTGCATGTGTATATTTCTTTCCTGTGATTGCGACTAGTGTTAATAAATGTGCACTAGTTTTGTAAAAGCAAAGCAACTGCAGCAGTTCTGTCACTGCAGCACTGCACTGTCAGATCGGCATTTGGAGTAATTTTCAGAGCTTTAACTTTTGCTGCCCTTGCCATTCGGTCCTATTCTGTTTAAATCCACACATCAGCTTTTGAGCAAATCCTTTCTTGTCCTCCCACCACTGCTGTGGCAGCAGGACCCATAACAAAATTGCACAGCTAAGAACACTTTTTTCATCATGGATTCTCTTCTGACACCTAGTTCTCTCCCTCACTTCCTAATCCCACTACCTCTTTAGGGTAGAGATGGACTCCACCTGTAGAAGACTTGTGTCACTGGCAGACATTTGCACACAATCTGCCTGGGTATCTTTTCTCAAGTACAGATATACCATGTCTGATTTAGGAGTGGCTGCAAAATGTCACAGCACAGGGAAAGGTTTTGAAGAACTTCAGAAACAACTTCCAAGGATAACAGCCTCTGTTATGCTTCTGCATGTAACCCATTACTATTATATATCCCCTCAGCTTTTTCCTCATGTGGCAGCACACAGTTACAAGACAAGGTTGCTGCTACCAAAGTGATTGGAACAGGGACACCCCTGTTCAATTGCAGAAGGGTTGAACTCGGTGACCTTTAAAAGGTCCCTTCCGACGCAAAACTGTTCTATGATTAGAAGGGAGTGGTCCTTCATCTTCCAGGTTTCTGCTCAGACTCCTATATCAAGTGTCTTATTCTGCACTACTGGCAATGCTAGAGGTAAACTGCATACAGCGGAAAATCAGCTGTAACTACCTGGAGCAGCTTAAAAAACTACAGACAAGGCAATAAAGAGCCTCTGATAGCTTAAAGGGTCAAGTGATGCAAGATGGACAAAGAAATGCAGAACAGTTGACAAGTCTCAAGAGCTGAAATACTGAGCAGTGAAAAGGTCAGGGAGCAAGTCAAAAGCAGCATCTGGAATAGCTGAAAGATATTCCAAGTCCCAGATGTCTCTTCCAACCAAAGGGTAATGCTGCCTCTGAATATCCGACACTGGAAATACATAAACCCTGTTTACAGCTTCATACTTTACATGGGAGAAAGCGGTTGTAAGGACAGCTTAAATAAAAGTAACTTAATTCCCACATGTGAGTGGTGAATACTTCAGCACATACTGGCTTCACTCACAAAGAATTGATTATGAGTTGTGCCCAAGCACGATCTCAACAGATGAGCTCTCAAAGTATAAAAATAATCTCTAGCACTACTCTTTGTTCTCAAAGACTGGTGGCAAAAGACATCTGAGTACAGATGTCAGCAGCCCCCTGACAGTGAATCACTGAGACTGAAACAAGGCTGAATGCTTTTTTAGGAAATCCAACACAACAAGACTTTCCATGTTGTCCTATTCACAGCTGTTCAGGCCTTGCAAATTCCTTGCAAAATTGACCAAGGGAATTAAGATGTTACAAGTGACATTCACTAAGTATGCTGCCAAGCAGCAAAAACACATTCCAGTTTCTCTATGGCAGCAAAAGCTTCCTCCCAAATCTGCTGCAGTGCTTGCAACTCAAAGGAGCTCACAGGTTCTGCAGAAAGAGTTTGTAGTTGCTGGAGAATGAGAGGAAGAAAGAAGAGTATTTGCTGCCTGCACCACACTTCAAACTCTTCTCTTGCTCAGAGCAAATGCAGTCCCAGCAAAGTCCCAACTCTGGCAAAAGATTAACACAGCAAGTACTGGCTGGCAACATCTCTCCAGATACTCAGATGTTCACAGAGCAGGAGGAACCTTACCTCTGGGTGCCTCCACAGAAGCCTCAGAGGAAACAAAGGAACGTTAAATCCACCTCAACTCAACCCACAATGACCTTTTAAGTCTTACATTAGTTCACATGTGACAAAAAGAAATCCATGGACTTATTTTGAACATATTTGCTATGAACATTTCAGGCAAAATTACTCCCCCTGCTTTGTTACATACAATATAATGTTTATCTCTTTCAGTTCAAAGAAGTTCAAGTAACAGCAGCACTGGGTGATCTGCTGAGAGATTCCTCTGAAGCAGATCTCTCCCACTTCCATGTGTTCCCCAGAAGGACCATGGCATCACAGACGTGCATGGGGGAGCATCCAGTCCCAGTGTATCAGGGGAACTGACAGAGTCACAGCCCGTGCCTGCACTGAAATCCAGAATTACCATGCCCATTTCCCAGCTGTCCTGTACGCACTCAGAGGAGTACATGGATATTAAGCAGGTGAGCACATACTGCACACAGGTAGTGAGCATCCACCCAGCCTCAGAAAGTATCTTGGCACTGTCCCAACTCAAACACAGGCAAGTCAGAACCAAAGGCTCAAAGTTGGCAACCTCAGAGGTGCATCTGCTTCCATTCCTACTAAACTTAGTACCAGAGCCAAGATTTGTGTCCTCTCTGCGTGCCAAGCCCAGCAGGACCTAAACTTTAAATAGACCTACTTTTAAACAGGAATCAGTATAGTTTTAATGCTGTTCAGAAATGTTTTATGTAAATGGTAATTGCCTCTGTCACTTAAACACATTAACCATACTGACATAAATTTCCATGCTAGAATATTGGAGACAATATAGTCAAATTTTTTAAAAGCAGATGTGTGTCTTTCCACTGAAAAAGCCAACTCTAAATAAGCACCATTACTTTGTAGTTGACATTCCCATCTTCTGCCCAGGAAAAGCATTAATTCATACTTAGGGAACCAACATTTCACTTTTTTAGAACCAAGTCTGCATCAGAAAAATACAGTCCACAATCCTTCCTGTGTATTTCAAGAAGCAGCTGTGAGTATGTCACGGCATCTAAATTGTTTTAGTAAATGAAAAATTATCATGTATTAGTAAATGAAAAACGATACCATCGTGGCACTGCCCCTTCCAGTAAAGCTCTAAGCTAAGTGAACACTGTCCCTGAATTCTGAAATCAGCACCAACGCTACCCTTTGTCTCTAAAAAGAATTCATATGGGGGAATGGAATAAATTCATGTGGTCCTTATCCTTTAGAAGGTCAGTCTGTGCATGGATGCTAACACCTACTTTCCAGCTTGTACTGAAGGAACCACTAAAGGCAAAGCCAACTCTGCTGTGTTGCATCCACAGTTTTCAGACTCTACCACTATAACCCACAGTTAAAAGGTAAACACGCCTTCTCTACAAGCATTTTATGTTCATGTGTCTCTTTCTGGACACTACTATGCTATGTGAGCTGAAAAAGAAGCAGAACCAAAGTCAGGAACACTTTAAGAAGTAACTGGCTACCTTCAGAGACCTGAAAGCCAGATAAAAACATGTAAGTATCTTTTTCTGATATTGCTCCACCCAAAATGACTAAAGGGAAAACCAAGTTGAGTTATTCACCTGAAAGGCTTCAAAAACAGAAAACATATATATGTCACTTACATAAAACTTAAAGGAAAATACTTCTTGTTTGGTTTCCTTTTTTAAAAAAAGCACCAACTAGGAGGCAAACAATGTTAGGCACTCTCCAGATTTTAAGCAGGCTACAAAAAGAGACATTAACTAGGACTAACACTTCAGAGAAACAGGTGCAAAAGCAGAAGAAAAATAATCCAAAGATGACAGATCCTGGATCTGCAGACACTTTGAAACTGTGCTGAGCATGGTCATGTTTACAGAGTTCAATTTATTTATCTAATTTAAGAAAGGCGAGATATCCTGAGAATATAAATTTCTCCTGCTGCGAATGACAGAGGTCATTAACAGCATAACACAGCATCAAGAACAAACCAGCAAAATCTACCTCTTCTTATTAACTCCCTTTACAGTAAGGATGGTTTGTGTTTTGTGTGAGTCACTATCTGCAGAGGAGAACATCAGCACACCCAAGGGAAAGCACGTTATCACCTCCAGTCAGACAGCCTCACTATTTCACATTAGTGTAGTCAAAACAGCAGAGAAGCCTTGTCATCCACATCCCAAAAATACCCCATCTCTCCCCATATAAAATACTCCATCTCTCTGCGTATGACCATCATGGCTCTGCACTGTTTTTCTCTTGATTTTTTTGTTCTTTATTTTCAGAAAGAAGGAAAGGCCTTGCTTGTAACCTTCAGGTTATCTATAACCTGCACCAACACTATCCTGCATTTCAAAAGCAACATGTTTTATCAGTACAGGAAACCAAATAAAGTTCAAGTCAGTCTCTCACAAACTCAAGCAGCTCCTTATTTGCTAAAGCACAGATTGTCTGAAGATTTCTTTTTGCATTCTGGAAAGTATGAATTACATGAGTTGACTGCTACAAGAATCAGCAGCACAGTTTATTCCATTTGCAAAGCCAATTCAGTAGAACTGGGTAAAAGCTACAACTGTGACTTTTATTATTTTACAATAATATCAGTTATGGACAATTTTCCCAAGGAATCATACTTAAAATCAACCTCAAGAACAGACACTGCAGAAAATCCAATATAAGGCAATTAAATTATTCCAGCCTCTTAGTAACATCATACTTGACTTCCTTTTTCTCTGTGTCTGCAACTCTAACTACACTCTTACTTTTTCTTCTGCTCTTGGTAAGATAATGATTTGAAAGTTAACTCTGCTTTTCTAAGTTTGAAGGTAAAATCTCTAGGCATCAACCCCCTAGAAAGCAATTTTTACAGAGTTGTCTGTTTTATCAGCTCGATCCATCATTCACCCCAATTTAGGAACCAAGTTCAATTAGAACACATGCAGATGGAGTAAGATTTTTCAGCTTCTCTTCTAATGAACACAGTGGTTCTCAAGACATTATTTCAACCTTTACAAATAGAAAAAGATAATTAACCTTTAAAAAAAAAACAATTAACCAGTGCAAATAGAAAACACTGTAGAAACAGTTGGGTTTTTCTAGAAAACACCAAGATCTCTGTACTTTGTGAGCTCGCAGAACAGATGCCCTGATTATTGTCTTGTGACCTGACTTCTCTTCTTACATTAGCTCTGGCAAAGCTTTTCTAATTCTTCCCTTTTTTGTTTTCAATTATTCCGAAGGCCTTTGTATTTTAGAAGACATAATACTGCTGGTGCCATTTCAGAGCTGTTGAGTGTAAACAGCAAGACTCATCAAAAATATTTATTTGACCTTGCATTTCCTAACAAAACAGTCAAATGCCCTGGAAGTTTCAAATAAATAAAAAATGGCTTTATACATACAATTTTCAAGTTGACACAGAGAAAAACAATCCAGCACAGGTAACAGACGTCAGGCATTGTTTGAGGAAGGCATTCAGCTTCGCAGCAATAGGCTGGTAAAGGAATCTGGACAAAACAAATACAAAACACACCAATGCCTACAAGCACAAACACACTTTGCCTCCTAGGATGAAGACATTTGCCATGTGTTTCAGCAAAAGAAACAGGAAAACCACTAATCCAGTTGTAATTTTTGACTATGCACTGTAATAGAGCAGCATCACCTACCTACCGTGTGCACCAAGGCCTGCTGAAGCATCTGAGTACAAGATACTGAGATATCAAGCATCACCAAGTGTCCTTTGCCAGGATCTGGGAGAAAGCTCCAGGACCAGCCAGCTCATTCAGGATGGGAGATCCCCACACCAATACCTGCAGCAGGAGCAGAGCAGCAGCAGCAGGGCTCCTCTGCCCTGCACCAAGAGCTAAGTGGAACCACAGCTGACCCGACGGCTTCGTCGTGGGCTCACTGCAGCCCTCCAGGCTCGGCCCACACCAAAGAGGTACAGACCAAGGCCTATAAATAAATAAAAGCAGCTAGAACTTGCTTTGCACACACAGAGCTGAACAACTCCAATGTGATGCTTTCACTCACAGAGTGCTTGCATTTATATTTCATCAGGAACAAAAACATGTTTCCGGCATTCCAGCTCTCTGCTAAATTGGATGCAGATGATGAAGGGTTTTTTCCAAACATATGGAAGCCAATGCAGATGAAATCTCAGCTATGCCTTGAGAGATCCTGTACATAAGCATTAAGCTTTCTACAGCACACAAGGAATCTAAGCAGCAACTATTATGATTTCATTTCATAGTGTGATTTAAGATGATATTACGAGACAGAAATGTTAAAAGAAAGCAATAAAAGCCTTTCATGTACTCTCAAATAAAGTCAGATGTTCATATGCCATGTATCTGGACAACCTCTGCTTTCAATGGAAGCCTCATCTCCACTTCAAAGGGAGGAAATTAGACAAAAGGTGGAAAGAATGTACACTTCTCAGTACTGGAAGCCCCAGGAAACCCAAGACCAAAGGACTAAATCCATCACTTTCCCAACATCCCCAAGATAGACAAGCATACAAGATGTTTAACCAAGAGAGAAACTGAAAGCACAAGCACTTGCAGTCCTCAATCTCGGACACCAGTATATAAACCTTGCTCATTTTACTATTTGAATAGTTACAGCACAACAAAAAACATTTCTGTACATCCACTGCTAATATAACTTCTAGTTATTACTGTGAAAACAAGCCACTCCTTTCACCAATTGTAGGTGAGTTTCTTGTTTTAACTGGTATTCCAGGCAGGATGTATGTTTAGTTTTCTCAATGTTTAGTCTGTCTTCAAATATTAACATAACAGTGACCTAATCCAAAACATTAAAAGCAGAGTTAAGTCCCAGTTTCCCAGGTTTTTTTTTTCCCTATTCTGAAAGTATTTCTACACATTAGAAGTTATTTAATAGTGAACAAATTCTTCTTCTGGAGCTCCATCCTTTGGTACACAGCTTGATAGGAACGAGTTTGATCTGTAAACTCTGCAGGAAGTTCTGACACCTGGAAGCAGAAGTAAATTTTTCATGAGACACCTTGCTGTGTACTTGCTCATTATTCACAATTTTGTCTACCCATGCTTATGAGTTGATGCTTTAGTCCTTACACAGAAGTTGGAAACTTCTCCAAAGGAGCAGCTACTTCTGCCTTTGGTGGCACAAACATCTTGTGAATAGCCTGGAAGTTCAACCATTATCACTGCATTTTCAAGAACACATTCACTTGGGTGTTCAAAGAGAGTGAAATATTTCTTACCAGACATATATACACTTCACTGAGACAATTCACATGACCAAAACACATAATATGGCTAGTGCTAATGACCAAGCCCTACAGGTAATCCTGTTCACATTGAGTCAGAACACATACAGCTAATGAAGAAGCTAAATAAGTTTATTTTAAAAATCCTTGAAAACTTTTTTGCACACTGCTAACTCTTCCTCCTTTTCAACTGCAGTGACAAAACAGATATGACTAAATTCATCTCAAACCTTCACCAAAACTCACTGAAGAATACGGTCAGTTTTAAAGCTAAGTGCAAGACAAAGAGAGCTAAATCACCAGGAGATCTACTTCATTTTCATCACTCTTATCAGATCTCTGTAGAGACTGCACCAAAGTTATCCCTAGGCTTGACAATCAATGTTTTCTTCTGGCAGAGTGGGAAAAGATCCAGTAAGCAGTTTTAAGTTTTAATTTAAAAAGAAGACATCTTTTACTCACTAAGCAAATAATTGAAAAATTTCCCTTGCAGTAATTCACATTGTTCTTTAAAGCCTGTTGAACAACCTATAAAGTTTGAATAGCTTCCTTTTTTAAACTATTTTTAATAGTTTTATAGAGCTTTTTTGTAGGTTTGTTTTTGGGGGTTTTCTTTAGCTATTCCACAAGCATTTTGAAAAACTAGTATGAATGCAAAAGAGGCCTAGGTTCATTTTCTGGATCCAAGAAATTGCAGGTGGAAGAGGCACATGCGTGATTGATTTCAAACCATCTCCTTTTGCCCTGCCCCCTCTTTAAACCCTTCCTTTTGTAATTTCACCTCAATTTATTTTCTTCTGCTCGAAACTGGCAAATGAATATTCCCTTTGTAAATATTTTTGTACAAGCAAACTACATTCCCAGGAATTTACTAGGCAATGATTTGGTTATTACTACTCTTTTATCCAGCCCAGCCACACAGCTTTTCCTGCACAAACACCCGCACAGGGGATCCAAGCATAACATTGGCACAGCTGTGCTCAGCCTTTCACAGCTCCACACCTGGTTCAACAGCGCAGACATGTAAGGGAGGTAGGGCCGGGGCTGCCATGCAAAACTCCACCTGCCCCTCTCAAATGGTGGCAGAGAAGCCAAAACCAGCCCACCTTCTGTCCCCTCTTCCTAAGAGACCTGTGCACCAGAAAGAACTGCGTAAGAAAATCCTCCTGTCCATGCTAAGAGGTTCATTTCTCCCAAGAAGGGCAATGAGCTAAGAATGCACATTTTTGGTAACCAAAAAAACCTGCCTGCTGTCCCAAGAGGGCATTTTCATTTGCTGGTCCCATAACAAGGGTGACAGTATCTACCACAGTCACGGGTATGCAATTTTTTTGCGGAAAATGCCACAACAGAGGTTGTGGTGCCTTAGGTGAACTTGTGACCTGCTGCCTATCTTGGGGTCCATTTTGAGAATAGCCTCTGCCTCCTCAGACCTTTGAAGGCCTTTCAAATAAATACCTACCTTTATTCCCTTACTCCTGTCTAGTCTCTGCTTTTAGATGGCCTCTCAAGGCACCAGTTGAACAAGAATATATAAAAAAGAAGTAGATGTATTTGCCATGGCAATCCCCTAGAAGTAAATTTCTGTATGTGAATTACTGCCAAATCCAGGTACAAGCTCAAGCACACATAAAAGCTCATGAGAAGATGAGCAGCATCATTTCAAGACTGCTAAAAGTGCAGTTAGGTCTGCATTCCTACTAGACAATACTTAGCACACTGTCAAGAACCCTACTCACCTTTCTCAGCATTTTCTCATCTCAAACTTGAATCTGAGTCCTACTTTTCATTTGAACTCATCATTTCAGATACATTCCAGTATTCTCAAAGTGAACACACACTATATTATTTATTACATTCGTTTACAACGTGCTCTCAAAACCAAGCAATGAACTATGGCACAAACAGGAATCCAACAGCATGGAAAGGTGACACACTTAACAACAGCTCCTCTGTGCAGGCAGAACTCAACTTCAACTCAGAGCAGATGCCAAGGGGGAACCTGACCATGTCCCTGTGTCAAAGTTTATAGGAAGGACTAAGCCACAATTTATCCTTTGAATTACTCAATTGTGAAGAACACAAAGTGAAAGGAAAAGAAGAAAACAGATGTTGTCACCACAGCTGATAGTCAAAGGAAGGTGCAGACACATCTGGATATGATGACAGCTAAATATTTTTAACATGACTTACAGTTCTTCTCTCTGGTAAACATGCATTAGATGTCCCAAACTCTAATCCCAAGATATTTGAATTGCAGTTTAGAAATATACACCAAAAAAAAAAAACAACCACCAAGAAAAATAAAAAAAAAGGTGGAGGCAGGACAAATTTCTGCTGGAAAAAATCCCATGATAAGCAGCACAGCACACAATGGAATGAAAAAAAAAATCAAAAACAGTTCTAAGATTTCAGCACAGCTTTCCAGAACAAAGCTGGTTTTATGATTTTTATTACGGTTCACTGGAGAATTTTACTTTATTTTTCCTGTAAGGAAGGAAGGACATAAGTAGCTCTCACAGCACTGTGACATTTCCTGAGAGATTGCCAAGGAATCTGGGGTTTCCCAAAAGGTATCTCATGTCTGACACATGGGGAGCATCCTGGCATAATTCACCCCATGGTCCCGATTTCCACACAAACCTACCATTCAAGCAGCCCATCAAGCTTAAATCTGCAAAGCAAAACCTTAACAAGCTGTACTAGCATCCCTGAAAAAAAAAAAAATAGAAGGCTTGGAGAGTGGTAATTTGGAAGTGATGGAACAATTTGCAAAACAATTGTCAAAACCAATACGAATTTTCCCTTCCTATCCTGAGGCAGTGAGGTGATTGCTCTTAGATAGACAGATTGCCTGTAAGATTTGTAAGACAATCTGACCCTTGTGAGAACTGCAAAAATCACATTTGAAGGACAGAATAAACAGAAAGACACTTCAACTTTGGACTATTTCTTGCAGGATTCACATTTGAAAAATACTATTTGCCTTCTCGGATAAAAATAGCCCAGAAGGAATACACAGTAAATACAGATCTTTTTTTCTCCACTAAGTTCCCTAAGAGTGGTAATATATAACAAGCTCTTTGAAAATTTGCTTTCCAATTCAATATGGAAAATAATACTCTGTATCAATACTTCAACATCTTGTTTACCAAGTTCCATTTTTCTCCACTGGAAGCAACAAAGACAGCTTGGCAGACATTCAGGGCAGAGGAACGGAGATGAGCATTTGGTTGGACTGACACCCTGACAGCCAAGAACACAAAACATTCCACAAATGTTTGAGGGGTGCAAACAGCAAGGAGAAAAAACAACTTTAAAGAGGGTATGACACAAGTCAGCTCAATAAAGCATGCAAATCAGTGGCTCGAAAAATACATCAGGAGTATAACTAGCAGCAACATAAACCATCAAAGTTACCTTACCAGAACAAGCTTGAGTGGGTGAATAACCCCTTGTTCAGGGAACAAACAAAAGCACCACCTTTCTGCTGCCCAGCAAAAGCCTCCAAGAGTTCAGCGAGGACTTCTCCTGCATCAAATAATTTCTTCAGCACCAGAAATTCATGCACACCATCTGGTACAAATTAGGCTTATCCATGCTCTACACCTTCTTCCAAATTTGTACTATAAAAAGGTGTTCTGAATGGTACTCAAACATTTTCATCATCCAGATGGACAGTTCTGTAAACCTAAAGTTGACAGTAATAATTCTACAAACCTTCTTATTAATTAATTCCACTGTACAGAAAGAAATCATCTGATGTTTTGTTTTGTATTATGACATCACCTACCCCTGTACAGGTCAAACCAACAGATTTAAGTGTATGAACAAACCTGTGGATGTGTGATAGACAAAACAGCAGTAATGATACGCATTTTTACCTGTGAACAATTAAAGTAGTCTGTATTCCATGAACTGCATGACTTTATTTGCAGGAAATTTTCCTCTTTCAGTCTGCAGATTGCCACAAACAAGGGGAATAACCATAAAACTGTGTTACACATTTTTCAGCTCACTACCAACTCCATACTCTACTTAGATTATTCTCTTTGTTCACTTGATTCTTCTTTTCTTGGTATGTGTTGCCTTTTTTCTCAGTGATACTTTTTTCTGCCCTTTTTATTTAGTTTCAGTAGATATTGAACACAATATAAATGGAAGCTTTCTTTAGGGAAGAATTACCTCAGCTATCAAAAACCCAGAGCAGATGTATTTTCAGATCATGAACCAGATCCCTCACACAAACAGAATGCCAAGACAGTGTCAGCAACACCTTAGATAACAACATCAATACCAAGTCCAACAATAGCAGCTTTTTTTGAAAGAAAGATGCATCAAAAAATATTGGTAAAATAGTATGGATTGTGGAGCTGCTGCCACCAACCTCTACAGCAGGTCAACATACTGAACAACACTAAGTCCAAAAAAGAGTGCTGGAGGCATGCAAGTATCCACACCTAACTGTTCCCAGTTTTCTGCACCACAGCCACTGGGTTATCGAAGGTCTCTGGCAACTTTTAAGAACCTGTCTGAAAGCAAATGTGGCAAACTGCAAAACATCCTGCTACAGAGAGAGGACAGGAGGCACTCAGTGGAAAACACCTGCAATTTCACCACGTGACAAACTTACCCTAAACCTGCCAATGAAATTCTCAGAGCCCTCTCCTGTGTCAAACCTGTTCCCAGTACATCACCTGACTGAACACACAAAGTAATGAAATACTGTTTCTTCTGGTCCATCATACAAAGAGTCTGCAATTACAACCAGCTCTCAGGTAGTTACGAACACAAAGGCTCTTGGAAGCTTGTCCTCTGTCACCTCCAGAAGACTTTTCTCATTTGCCAGACCTTCACACGCACAAATGGGCCAGTCAAAAATTATAAAAATCTGCTCTTATTACAGTACATTGTAGTCAGCCATCACACCAGCTTGTAAAAGTTTTTTGTACTTTGACAACAACTAAAACTTTCCTGATACACAGTTTGTCCATTTCAGCAGCACAAAACCCACCACAAAATCAGCACAACTATGCAAAAGCCCCAAATTATCCTGAAGATCTTACTTATAACTTAATTATTGAGAAGCGACTGAATCCTTCATAACACCCTATATTTTTTTTTTTTATGCTTAAGCCTATTTATGTGGCTTTTAAAACTGCACCATATATCCCAACTGATAACAGGAAACTAGGGATGGTTAATTGAAACAATGGGGGATCCATTTTCATCATTGCTTAAGAAAAAGCCGCAGTTTCAAGTTCACCACAACATTTAAGACAATTCTCAAGGGGCTAAAACACTTAAGATCATTTGTAATCACTTTATTTAACTTTTCATTCCCCATCCCACATGCTCAAGTTAATGCAGCCTTTCTGTAAAACACCACCCTGAACCATTCAGTGTTTTCCCAAGTTCTACAGCAAGACAAAATACAGTATTTAGCTTGGTTGTGCTTGGTGTTTGAGATCAATAACACTGTACTAGTGTCTGCTGACTGAAGAGAATTTATTTTCTTACAAGGGAACACTTGCAAACTGTCCACATTTGATACTTCCTTTCCACAAACGCCTTAAAGAGTTTAACAGCAGCGCAGAGTCACACATTCATGCTACTAAATGACAATAAGCATGACTATTAACAAGAAGCAAATGCAGTAAGTGCCAGCTTGAGTACGGTGAAGTGGTGCAAAAGCTGGGAAAGATGTGGAACTACTGATTTTCTACCACCAAGGAGATTCCCACCCACCTTCAGCTCTGCAAATGACATAATTCATAATGCCATTTAAATTTTTCATCTGTATCAACAACAAGAATAACAATTTTTAAAACAACTCAACAATGACATTTCTCAAGGAGGCAGCTCAAGGTGTCTTATTTTCCCTGTAATATGCTTTCAGGACTCCACAATTCATTTTCAACACAGAATTTTGTAGAACCCCCCTCTTACACATCATTTTGCAGGCAGCCACCTTCACTTATCTTTCTGCAAATCAAGACAATTTTACCAAACTAGTATTTTCCCAAACTAGCATTGCCTATGGCAGATCAATGGGTGACAAAAGATAAACTGGTAGAAAAACATTACAAGAAAATTAAGCCCCTTTAGACTGCCCATAAGGAAGTATATAATGCTAAAAAATGTAATGACATGGCAACAAGAATCAATCACACACATCTGAAAGTCATTTGTTAGCTGATGAAATGCTGCCAAGTCAAACAAAAAAGTTATAATTTACCCACAAAGCCAAATTTAAGCCTAGCTGCAACTAGCAGGAACTGGCAACAATGGATCTAGGACAGTGTTTTCAGAATTTCTAAGCCAAGTAGCTCTGATGTGTCTACAAATACACAAAACATGCAACAAAAATCCCTGTCTCCCTCTTATCTGAACCAGACAACTCTATCAAGGTTATTCAGTCCTCTCCTGTGTAAATGTTTAAAACCAAGGCCTTCTTCCCCATTTCCCAACCTCAGAGGAAATTACTTCAATGTTACTTCCCAGTCTCTAAAGAACCTACCATTAAAAGGTTTTCCAATCCAAGTTTACGGATTCACAAAATTCACGACAAAAATCAACAGCCATTCTAATGTTTCAAAGGAGCAGGAAGGCCCTAATGAGAGATGCTACCTAATAGTAAAGCTTTTTTTTTTTTTAATTCCAAAGGTAATTTAAACAAATTAAACTGACAATTTTACTTACATATATGTGCTATGTCATATAGTACATTAAATAGTGCCAGCAAAAAATAACACACAGACCACTCCAAACCATCAACAATTTTACCATGTGCTCTTTTGTGCAAGGATGGCAAATGATTATCTTCTTAGAATTCAGTAACCTTTTCATGACATCTTGGTCAATACTAACATATTTCCACACAAGCTTTCAGCTAAAACACCCATTTGTTCTGTAGAGGTGTTTCAGCACTATCACCATAAAAAAATATGACAAATTAGAGTTAAAAACATTCTCCAAAGACTTCTGTTAAATTTTAATGGCTGGTTAAAGGGTCATGTCTCAATTTCCACACTACTTGTTCGTATCTTATTAGCCTCAAAAAATCCGCAAATGACAGAGTAGCCAAAAAACAACTTCTTTTTGTTCCACTTTCAATGAGTCCCAGAACAAACTATTTGCTCAAATCAGTTTCCAAACAATCTGCCTAGGCATCCAAGCTTATCAACAAGAACCATTCAAGCCTCCTTGCTTGTAAACATACCCAAACTGAAAAGCTTACTCGGCTCTGCGATTGATTCCTTGACATTTCCAATAAATCATCTTTCTGGTTTTGTGCTAAGACTCCAACCCTTCATTGCTTGCAATCTATTTGGCAGATACCAAAAAAACCACTGTGTTTTTAGTGTTTCTGAAAACACACACAGAAAAATCTACTTTTTCCAGACCTCCAGCAGCACATACAGTTGTTTCTGAGCTCAAGTTCTCATCCTATTTTTTAAGCCCAGATACTAACTTCATACTTACCTACAGAGGACTTTCCTACCACCAGCTCCGCACTAAATATTTTCCAAGTTAGGAAGACTAACTAAGTTTTCCAAGTTCCAAGACTGCTGTACTGTCATGCCATGGACAATATTGAACATTCAATATTCAACATGCAACTGTCACCAATCTCCCCATGCAAATCTCTGATTTAATTTTCATGTTTCTAGGAAATTCCCTAATACCCAATAAAGCTCAGTAACACACCAGGAAGTTTTAGATGAGAGTAAGATAGAGATTTAACAAGAAGCATCATGTGATTTTTTTCTGAGTACAAGATTGCTTTACAAAAAAACACATCTCACCCCAGACCTCTGATCCTCAGCTAGAGATGAAGGGATCCTATGAATCAAAATACCTGATATGAATCAGTAGGAAACATAACATTACATTCACATTAGAACCCTCTTTTCAAGATACATGACACAGAGGAAACTTGTCACACACAGAGTAGTCCAACATGTGGCACCTCCATGAGTCTGAAGAAGAAAAATTCTAAACTTTTTCTCCAAGGAGAAAGTGAAAAAAGAATAGCAACGCTTCTTCAGCTCCAAACCAAACCACTCATTTAATACACTATTATCTCAACTGCCATACTCTTTTTTCCCTGCCAAGAGCCATGTTATATGAAAAGCTGTTGGGTATTTTATGGTATTAAAAGGCAAGTATGAATTAACTTATGTTCATAACTGAGTGGTATCACAGGTCCAAGACACTCAGTTTTGGTTTATTTCTATACAATCCTTCCAGCCTAACATACTCAGCTTCAAGGCATAGCAGGGTATTCAGCTCCTTAACAAGGTACATCATAGTGCCATAATGGTGAGCTCAGCTACCAGAGCTAACTTTTCCTCAGAAGTCCAAGCTCATGGGACTCTAGAGGCTTAACCCAGGTGTGCATTTTGAGCAGCATAACCTCCTACAAAACATCTCTTCTCATCCCTTCCTTACCCCTCCAAAAAGTCTATCAGCTTGGTGCACAGCCCAGCAGCACGGACCTGCCCTTGCCACAGGGGGCACAAGCAGCTCTGTTAAATCACTTCAGAAACCATTACCTCCTCATGCCACATTTCCACATCTACCAATTTATCCCAATTGCTCTGTCTACAGTTTAGAAGTCCAGCAGTGCCATCAGACTGCAAGTGAGATCAGATTTATTCCCTGCAACTCCACAGCAACTCTTCAGTGCTAACTGCCTGTTCTTCACATCCTCAGAAAAGAAATCCCAAAGGCATGTACCTCTGAAATCTCTCACTAGCACTGCTCATACCCCATTATTTCAGGTTTTTTTCCCCTACCACTGAATTAGTGTGACCTTTTTATTGTTTCATTGTCTTGGGTCCATTCAGTGCTTGGTCAACAGCAGAGATTAGAAATTATTTCCTTTCCTGGGTATTTCCACCAGGTATTGCACAATAATTTTTCCTTACTTACTGGACACCTAAATAATGTACAGAATACTTATTGCGTAGTCATCCGTGGACTTCCAATACCTAGTATGTTGTTTTGGCTAATTTGCCATTTTTTCTAGTAGTCCCTATGAAAGTAAGAAATGGTAAAACTCACGTTTCAGAGCCTTCCTGTTGGAGCTGGGAGATGAACATCTCCGAAGCAGTGTCCCAGGAGTGACACCATCAAACATGATACAAACGTCTGGAGTGAGTCTCAGCATTTAGGATTTTATTTCTAACGCTGGCAGAGGACCACACCTCTGCCCAGCTCCCCTTCTGCACTTTCCCTTCTGCCCTCTGCCAAGGGAAGGTGTCAGAGAAACTGCATCATACAGCAGTGCTGCACAGAGGCTTAATCTCGTTACATGATAAATAGTCTTGACACTGAACGTGCCACGTGCTGCACGCTCAACTGGCTGCTCCAGTCCTTTCCTGGTGTCAGCTAAGTGCACAACGAGCTTTGTGAGCCCAGGCTGACAGCAAGAGGCAGGAATTCAGCACAGGGGAATTCAGCACACACTAAACAGGAGAACAGCCAAACACAAGAGACTTAAGCATGTGCATGAGAAACCACCAAGCTCCCCAGCTTACAGCATCACCATTACAGCTGTCCCTGCTACTTCCCAGAAGTGTCCCTCTTCCCTGATGCCTGTCAGAAGGCAGCATTTAAAGGGACCAACTATCCCCATACAAAGATCCACTGACCACTGCAGAGCCAACAACCCTTTCCCACTGTGGTAAATCCTACCAGTAACAGCTGACCAAATCAGGAGCTGAATCACCATGGCAAGGGACCATAATTGTTTGTAACATCAGTGCTAAAACCCATGAAATTCTTCAAAAGCAGTGAAGCTGTTAAGAAAGAAGGAAGTGAAGTCACCATCCCTGAAAGTGTTCAAGCAGTAACTGGATGTGGCACTTAGTGCTGTCATTTAGTAAGCACAGTGGTGTTCGGTCTAAAATTTGACTCGATGGTCTTGGGGGTCTGTTTCAACATAAACAGCTCTATGTTTCTACTAAACTAATTAATAGTTGACTCAATGCAGGACAGAATCATCACAGTGAAAATCATAAGGGTCCTACTATAAGTATACTGACGTGGATTATATTTTTGTCCTGGCATATCCTACAATACATGTAAAATATTCCTATGATTCAGAAGTAGACTATTTTTTCACAATTGTCCACGTATGACACACAGGCAAGACAGGAAAGGATCTCCCTACTCACTAAGCCCAATTTCTAAAATCCCATGGGAGCAGGCAACACAGTTACTTTCAGATATCAAAAAAAACATCATCCATATAGATATTTTATTATTTCCCCCCAACCCAGTAGTCCCAAGGCTTCCCAGGAACTCCTTACCCCCTTGGAATTTTTTCTTTCATCCCAGCACACTCATGGACAGGGTACATCCATTTATTCCTTATCACCCCAAAATAGCTCTGCTCTCTCCCTGATGTTTACACACCTGACATATTTATGTGTAGAGTCTAAGGCTGCTTTCACATTTTCACAGAACACACAAAGCCAGGTCCAACTTTCTCTGAAGAAAGAGGACTCGAGCATGGCTGGTTAAGTCTAGGCAGCAGACATCACACACATACCAAGTTACATGGAGAACTAAACAACTCAAAAGCACCAGGTCTCTTACACTTACAGACAGATATTTATTGTTTTTTGTAAGTTTTCATTACTCAAAAACACTACTTACAACATGTGCCTTCTTGGAGCTTCTTCCTGCTTAGTTAGTTGTGACCCCTGAGAGAAAACCCCAATCTATGGAAGCTGCTGGCATCAAGACAAAGATCTCTATTTATAAAAATATGCATTTTCCTAAATATCATTTATTAAACATTTCTGGAGGATGAGGTTAACTGACTCCAGTTTGAGCCCTGTATTCTCCTAGGAGAAGGGGTTTCACCACCATGCATCAAATGTTAATAATGTTTTACACTTCAATCAATTTATTAACTTTCAAAGAATTTTTACTTGAGCTGTACTTAAAATAGCACTTTCAAGACTTCCCACTGCCATATAATTGTAGTTGCTTTTTTTAAAACAGTGAATAAATGTGTCTGGCATATGAACAGAGTTAGTCCTCAATCTTGATATCAGTTATTAATTGATGGGGTGGGGGGGTTTGCTACAATGTTTTCATTCCAAAATTTCACTTTTAGCCAATGGGCAGAGATCTGTCAAAACAAGCTTTCTGACCAGTATATTTCCCATTCACTTCTAAGATGAGCAAATTAGACAGTAAAGTTGGGTCCACTTAGGTTCCAGCAATACTATTAAGATCCCAAATTACCACAATCAGATTTTGATTCTCAAAGCCTATTTGCAAAGCTCCCATTTTAGGGCACTTCTATTCAGCTCTGCAGAGCATAAGCAGGCTTTGGACTTGACAAACTAAGTAAGAATTCACAGTCATTCTGAAAGAACGTAAATCACTGTTTCCAAGCTAAAAGGCACTGCATTTTCTCTCTCCTTCTCCAGGCAGCCCCTTTAACATTTCTGCTTCGATTTGCTAACTTCTTAAGAGAAATTTAAAAAATTGTTTAAAAGCCAAGAAAGAAGAAACATCTGTGGGAACAGCTGCACAAATATTGCAACTGCCAGAGAAAAGATTTCTTTCTAGCATGCAGGATTTCTGGTTATGTGTTTTGCAAGAATACTTAGTAGTGGATAACCACAATGGCTATCCATGCATCTGACACACAATTTTGATCTCAATCACAGATAAGAGGCAAGAGCTCAACAGGAGCCCACCATAGACATACAAACACACAGAGAAAACAACCAGAAACCTAAACTCTTGAAGGAATTATCTAGAGGCTCCATCATAAAAAACCTTATCCAAGAAGTAGGCTGCTTGCTCCAACTTCTGGACAATGAGAATTCCATGGTAGCTAGTTTATAATTGTAAGCTAACGTACAGCACAGCCTTTCCCTTCATCGTTATCTCGCCTTTAACCACAACACTAAGACCCCAAATTCCTCAGAACACTTTCCAAGACAACACTTTGAAATAAGGCAATGATGTCATTAAATAAATAAGATTTCCAGAAGTCTGTCTTCATCTCCTAGATACATGTCTGTGTTCACATGCTTGTCTTTGAACTGCAGCAATCTGTTATGCTACAACAGGAAGGATTAAAAATTAGTTTTATCATGTTCTGTGCTATATATTGATAATTACACAATTCTTATTTCCCAGTCCATGCCCAAGTAGGTAAGGTGAATATGATTAAAACTTCATTACAGTAATAATCAACTAATTTAAAGTCACTAAACTGAAGTCACTGAAGTCACAGCAACAAGAACTTGAAGATACTGTACAAGGCACAGTTCATTTGGGATTTACTGAAACTTATTTTTCCCCTTCAAAATACTGAAAGAATTATCAGCCAATATGGCCATGGGGGGAAGTTGCCTCATCCAGCTGATCCACAGAGCAGGATTTGAAGAATGAGAAGCGAAGTTAATTGCCTGTAGCCTCTGCATCATTTTTCTTTCTCAAGAAACTCAAGAAGGGCCTTAAGCATACTTTAAGTCACCCCTGACTGTAGCACTCTCCCATTTGCTAAACAGTCATTTAGCACACCAGGACTGCTGCAGCACAGCAGCACTTGAGCTTCTTCTTCCACCTCTACTCTGTCAGCTGTCAAGCTGGGTACACAGAAAAAGCCCTATTTGCCCAAGCTCCAGCAGGCTTCAGGGGGTCTCTGCTCCACTTGAACTCACAGGATCCATTGTTACTCCTTTTCTAAAGACTCCTCCTGCAAGACCACGCGTACACATTCCCGCAGCACTGCCTGGAAACAAAGTGGTGATGAATCTTCCTGCTTTTTCTTTTTAAACATCACAACTTGCTCACAAACAGCAGAATTAGTCCTTCCTTGTATCCACACATTCCTAAGCCAAAGAAGCCAGGCCTTCATGATCTGCTGTGGTCATTCAGCTCCTTTCCATCAAGCCACAAACAGAGTATCTGATCTTTTTTCCGCTCATATAAGTAACAGTAAAATGAAAGAGGGTCAGAACTGAACAAATGGATGGTTACATGGGGGCACAAAGAGCCCATCCAGCCCAGCATCCCATCTCCAACTGCGACTGAAGCAGAATCCCAGAGACAAGCAGGATAACTAAGACAAGCAAACAGCAATACTTTTGGCTAGCTACCCCTAAAAATTGGGTTTTCCTTTTACCAGCCCCTACACTGCAAGTACTTATGCATCTTAATTACATCTTACTTACATCTCATGCACACTATTACCTCCTTCCATTTGTTTTGAGCCTGCCACCATCATTCTGGACATAGCTTGGGATTCCTGTACTGAAAAATAAGGGAAGAAGAAGTAGTCTGTTTCTCCTCTTCCTGCCACTTGTTAGTGAAGTTTTCTCAGCCATCTCATCTCCAGGCTGAAAAGTTCCTTCCTGCTGCACTGTTTCTTGCACAGAAGCTGTGCTGTCCCTGGCCATTCTTTTCACTCTTTGTAAGACCTTTTCCAGATTCAGCTGCCACTTACTATAACCTTCCCACCCTGATGTCACCTCTATCCTTCACATTTTTCTTCCCACAGCACAGTATGTGGTAGCTGGGGGAGGTCAAAGATACACCTAGAAAGGCAGCTTATGGAAAAGCCAGGATGCTGTCGCCAGAGCTGAGGTAGAGTCAACTAAGCAAGGATTAACTGGAAGTCTGCTTTCTCTGCCCACTGCAGGAGCACTCTGCCTGTACCTGGGAGGCAGTAAGATCTCTCTAGATACCACTGATTGGGAAAACCAAACGTGCTTTTTCTTTGGTTAGTGTAGTCTGGACCAAAATGTGTTGGCTATTTCCTTATTTTGAGTTATTTCCCTGTTTTACAAGGAGGCAAATTGCTGGGTTTTACTAACACTTCATGATTGTTCAATCTGACAGGCCAAGAATACCGGTCCAGTTAAATTTTAAGTGCTATTTTCTTTTCTTTTTTAACACATTGCTGATCTAAAAGTAAATGTAAATGTGTGAAAAGGACCATAGGAAGACACCAACTACTTCTTGGAAATAACACACGTGAAAAATGTGTTTGCTAAAAAGCTACTAATCATAATTGCCATTACACAAAACTCAATATAAGAAAATGAAAGGTATTTCATGACAAGAAACTATACACATTGCCAAGGAATTCAGCATGTGTTGCTGAGGTTTGTCTCATTGAGCAATAGAGCATGAAAGCCCTTCCAAACTAAGAAGTACAACAGTAAACAACAGAAGTTTGCTAAAGTTAAAAGCAATGAGCTCGTGTGTTCCTTCAAGACCTCTGGCTTGATGGTGCATGACATTTTCATTGGAAAAGCCTGATGAAACTAGAGCTGAGCCAAGCAGACAAAATTAATTCAAGCTTTTAACAGATAAGTCAAAGACCATGACCATGAACAAAAAAAAAGAAAAAACACCACACTGCAGGTGGCTTCCAGTCTCCTAGCGACTATCTTATTTTGCAATGTAACCAACGACTTGGAAGAAAAATGAAGAAGAAAAAAAAAAGATCATGACTGAAAAGTTGTGTAGGTGACAAATACCAAAGAAGTTGTTAATTATGAAGAGGAAAGACCACTGACAGCCAGCTGTCTGTCTGTCTCTCTGTGCACCAGTCTGTGTCTCCTTGTTCAGCAAGTGCTCAAGTCGGGAAGAACTGACATTTTTATAAAAATTTATAAAAAACCATTTTTATAAATGTTAAAATGGAGAAAGGGAGAAGAAAATGAAGAAATGAATAAATTGTATTTTCCACTTTTAAAAAGGGAAGGTAAAGAATAAAATAGTAACTCTAGAGAAAACAGAAATTTGGATAGAGAAGGCTATTAAACATACAAAGAGCTAATAAGAACTAGCGCTAACAAAGCTGGTAGTCAAAAACACACAGTAAAGCTGACTGATGATAATTATACCAAATGAATATACTGGAGAGTCTATCAAATTACTTTGTTGGCAAAACAGGGTATTCTTCACAACTAAACGATCTAGCTTATAATGGAAGCTAATCAAGGACCATTATGGTTTATTTTGGATCCATAATCAATTAAAATCAATTTACAGCTTCACTCCAGTCTTTACCATACCCACTTTGATCACCCAAATGTAACTGGCAAAATGGTGAAGTAGAAGGAAAGAGTCATGAAATGTAAAGGAAGCTGAAGTACATCCATCTTTGAGATGCCTGGTATTTTCATAGATTTTTGAGTGCTTTCAATTAAAAAAAGTGCAACCTAATAAACATTTTTCTAAATAAATGCAGGTAACAACTATAAAAAACAATTCTAACTTGAAATCCTCGATTTAGCATAGTAATAGAAACCAACACACTAAATCCTACCACTAGCATTTTCTATAGTCTTACATGAGGAAAGAGAATCTTAAGCTGGAAATTTGGCCTCTATTGCCTTTTTAAGTTTCTACCTCTCCCAAGACTGGCAGTGGAGTAGCAAATTTCATTAAAAGCTGTGTGTTTCCTTATCCAACACTATCAGCCACTCAGCTTACCCAGAGTCTTCAACATAACAGAAAGCCAAGTTCCAGACTTGGAACTGTACCAGATACTCTCCTGCCATGTTTTTCTCAAAACTCCAAGAGAAGGCAACCTTTTGTTTTTCTCTCTGGCTGAAATCTAACATACATTCACCCTCAAAACAGTGTACAACACAAATGCCACCCCAGTATGAAGAAGCGTCACACTCCATTCCAGGAGATTATTTAAAAATTTTATCAAGCATTCCCTCTGCCCAATATAGAGAAAGGCAGTTAACAGCTCCAGGAATGAAACACGCTTCCAAAGGCCATCAGATCACAATAAACACAAAAGAGTCTACACAGAAGACAGTTAAAGCTAGCAGATGCAAATCACTTCAAACTACCAACCACAAACTTCAACTCTGTTTTTTTCTTCCAGCTGGTGCGTATAAAAAAACCCACCAAGATACTGAATCAAGCAGCATGAGATGCCTGTGTGCTACCAGCTGCACAAGGAGCTCACAGGGGGTTTTGATTCTGGCTGCTTCTGAAGACATGACCTTATCAGGACTTCAAACTATTACCTGGGTCATGTCTAAAAGGGATCTTAATTTTGGTCTTTCTAAACTCCATCTTCAGAAAAATTAACCTGGTTACAGAGCTACTAATAGAAGTGATCTTCATGCACCAGTCTGCAAACACAGGAGAGGTACATATCAAGGGAACAACCCACAGCCTCCCCTCTCACTTGAGCCCAGTAGCACATCACCTGACAACGCAGAGAAGTCAAGCCTTCCACACAAAATCATGCTTTCAGTTGCATTTTCTACATGGCTTTATATTTTTTATTTAATTACCATGTTGTTTTCTGGGGCTTTTTTTCATTTGATTTGGTATTTGTGGGATTAGCACCCTATTTATTCCAAACTAAATCTAGTTAGTTTCATTAAAGACTGAGAGTCAAGTAAAGAACAGGAGAAAAAAAAAAAACAGCTGAGAGGCAGAACAATCAGAGGCAGTCTAATAACTTTAGATACTATGCACAAAGAAACAAGCTTAAGCACATTTATTTTTAACATTAAGTCACTGTCACGTACTAGAAGATGCCTTCTGCAATAACAAAACCTGCCACAACATGAACATTTCATGGGACTGGAAACAAGCACTTGACTTTCAATCCTGCTCTCTACCTCTGCCTGGACCTCTGCATGCCTTCTGTGCCTATGAGATGCCAATTAAATGATATGTAGCAGGAACAAGAAGCTTTGCTCCTTGTGCTGCTCACTCCCACTCCCTTAATTCTTACCTCATGGGGAACCCTTTCCCCCTGAATGTACAGAAGTTCCTGTCTGTTACCTCCTAAGTACAGAACTACTGTGCAACACAAGAACTTAACAGCACCTTGATACCTGCTAATCTAAGAGTTATCATTATCCTCTCCCAGCAACCATGCTACTTAACACAGACAAACAGAATTAAGATTAATATAAATTCTGTGTTATGTAGTCACTGTGCTACACAGGAAATTTGTTTTCTTATTTCTACCTATTCAGGACACAGGTACCTACTTAAAAAAAAAACAAAAAAAACAAAAAAAAAAAAACAAAAAAAAAAAAAAAAACCACAACAAAACCCTGCTGTTTACTTCCAGTCATCTGTTGCAAAGATTTTTCTAACACCATAAAACATAAATTATTGAATACTCTCCACCCTGTTGGAAGAAGAATACTCCTAAACTGACAACATCCATGCATATTACTGCAAAGAAAGATAGAGACAAATACTACCTCCAATTTCCTTCCCAGTGAAGGAAAAAGATTAGACAATTACTCCCTTACGTCAAAAAGAAATCCACTCATTGGCTCTAAAAATCCATGGAAGATTCCCTAACTCTTTTGTGATTACAATCAAAGTCCTCATTGCAAAATCCGTCCCAGTGAGGACCTTACTTCTCAAAGCCGGCTACAGGTACTTACACAGACGGAGGGAGATTTTAAGACAACCATCACAAACCCAAGACCGCAGAAAGCACAAAGGGCTTTGACTTATATTCAAGTCAACAAGTAGTCAGATGACACACACTCAGCCTGTAGCCCTGAAAGCAACAAAAACAGATCCTGTTAGGAAGTATTTAGCACTGCTAAGAAATAACAGCGCAGAAGAACACTGAAAGATGCCTACACACACACACAGAGCAGACAAGAACAGCTGTCTCACACACACACACAGCTGCTGCCACCGCTCCCGGGCCGGCACCAGCGACTCGTCCTGCGCAGCCCCCGGGCTTGGGCAGCGGCGGCGGCACCGGCGCTACTCACCCGGCCTGGCTGCGGCGCTGCCCCGCACCGGGCTCCGGCCGCCCTCACGCACGGCCGCCCTGCTCCCCCATACACGCGGCGCCGGCTCGGGGCACGCTCGGCGGCACCGGCAGCTGATTTCAGCCCGGCTGCGCTCACAAGTTGCTTCTCCTGCCCCCTCCCTCAGCCGCTCAGGCGACCTGTGCGCAGGCGGGGCTGCCACCATCCCACGGGGGCTGCCGCCGTGCCCCGGGAGCAGCCCGCGGCGGCGGGCGGGGCGGCGGCGTGCGAGGGTGATGGATAATGTGCGATGTGTTGTGTGCGCCGGCCGAGGGGCTGGGGCGGCCTCGCAGGGCCAGCCCCCGGGTTTCGGGTTTCACGGGCAGCTGGCAGCCCCCGGGCGCGCCGCCGGCTCCGCTGCTGGGGGAACGCGCCTGCCTTCCCAGACGCTCTGGGAATGCCAGTGCCGGGACACCCGCCGGGAGCCGTCTCGGGCTCCCTGCTGTCCCTAGCCCTGCCACGCTCCAAGGGGACACACAGACAGCCCGAGATGCTACGCAGAGTTTTGCCGCCCCCTCTGCTTTGTGCCTGTGAGGCAGCTTTAGTCGGCCGAACACGCTGCGAAGCAGCCCCGACTGATCCACTCCCAACAGCACCCCTGCAATTTAGCACGGCTTAGCTCTCTTTAAGAAGGACTCAGAGTTTTACCCATCCACACAACGAGGGTCCAAAGGCCCAGTTCTGACTCAAGTGCACAGCAGAAATCGGGGGATTAGGCTGGAAACTGTAGCCGTGATTGGGTTTCGGGAGCTGCTGTCCGCTCCCTGCAGGGCAGGAGTAATGTCTGCTCCCGGGTGACTGAGGAAGCAAGAGACTGCACTCTGCTTTTCCCCATACTCAGGGCAGTGAATGACATGTAACTCTCCATCCTCCCTTCCAGCACACCACAGTATTGGTTTTCGGTGGAAACAGCCTCTCTCGGAAAATCCCTGATGCTGTGTCTCTTCTTTCAGATCCCCGTCATGAGACAAAAAGCAGTTTCTATTACAATACCGCAGTGAGATCATAAGAAAAAAAATTACTAATAATGATAGTTAAAGATGGCACAACATCGCATTTTGAAGCCCAAGCGGGTTCAGCCTACTGTACACACTGACAACAAAGTCCAGCACATTTTCAGCTACACATACGAGGCATGTGGTGTTCCTCTAGTGACTGGAGCTGGAGGATCTGTAGAAGCTAGAAAAATGTTTTGCATGGGAATCTCAGCATCTGATGACTGCAGCTTGGACAGATCTAGACACACTCCCACTGACTTCCCTCCCATGACCCATTTCTCACAATTTTGTGTTTGCTGGTTCCAGCTCCACCCAGTGTGAACGCACTAAAAAATCCCCTGTGCCACAAGAATAGGTACAACCTTCTGAAAGCAATCAGTTTTCTGATTCATTCCTCAGATTTAAGAGGTTTTTCAATAGATGAGGTCTGAAGAATGTTTATGTAGTGTAGCAGGTGACATGTCATAGCTTGCAGCAGTGATAAATAGGATAGCACTGCAGTGGACAAGCGTCTACTTTTAACAGAAACAAAATAATTCAGGTATCTGGTTATCCATACTGAATCAAACCTCTGAACTCTGCCTCTCACTAATGCTGCAGGAAGGGTTGGGGCCTGTAGCAGTCAGCCTAGGTATCAGTACAGTTATGAAGGGGAATACCCAAGGCACTTTCCTCAGCTTCCCAGCTTTTTGTGAGATAACCAGCCAGAAAAGACAACTAAGCAAGCCATTAAGCATGAGGGTTGGTCCCTGCTCCTGCCTCTGGAAAAGAAATCCACTGAGATAAAGCAAGGAGAAGGCAGAGCAAACTCATTTCCCTGCCAAATGGAGAGATTTGGCCAACAGAGGTCCTCAGCATCTGGAACAGCATGCTGCACCCCACCAAAATTCAGCTTCTCCCAGAAGCCTTACCGGTTTGAAGAAATGACTGAGTCTTGCTGACTCTATGCCAATGTAATTTAAGAGTAAACAGGGTGTATCATACATGGCTGCTCAGGAAGAGAAAATAAACGTGCACAAATTTTAGATGGTGAGGAGGACAGAATTAAACACGTGCACAGCAGGATACCTATGCTGGGTTTCAGTTTGCTTGGCTGCCAAATTCAGGCTCAGAGTGAGAACAGCCAGAATGACACACTAGGAAAAACATTTTTTGGTGGGCTGGAAAGCCTTCCACCATCAAAGACCATGTCTGCTCTGATGAGGGGCCTGTACATATGGGAGCCTCACTTTATGCATCACAGTTATATAAAAATTTAACCCAGGCACTTCTTTAAGTTTTGTCTCTGCAGTTCTGTGCCTTTATCTGAACAACAGTCATATTAAGACACAAGACCTCTTGTTTAAATTATAGGAAATTACTGTTCTGTTACTGTGCTGTTCTCTTTAGAGACAAGTAACCCCAGGGAAATTTCCAGCTACCGTAGAGAAAGGAGCGTGGCACAATGTACTTCCTAAGCATGGGGACACACAGGAAGCAAGCTGCAGGGCAAACTGGAACTGCTGGCTGCAGCACTGGGTAAACACAGAGCCCCTGGTCCTGTGCCAGACCTGCTCATGCACAACAGGCAGCTCACAGCCTTGTGCCCACAATGCAGGTGCTTTCAAAAGCTAAGCTGCAAAACCACTCACATCCTTGAACAACTGCACATGTGAAATCTGGCTATCAATACAAAATTACAAACAATAGCAATGAGGAGATCCTTTCAGATTTCCTTCTTTGCTTTGCTTATGGTGGTCACTTGCTCCTGTTCTTTCTCTCTGTTTATGGTTTGCTAGCTGATACCCTTCTAAAGCTGAGGCTTAGACCATAAACCAGTTCATATTTGCAGTTTTATGAGCATTGAAATCCTTCAGCCTAAGTTGTCTTTTTCACACATGAATCGTCAATATCCAGTCATTCATTAGCTACGTTAGGAAGAAAACAGTAGGAGCAGGCCTACAACAGGAAACAGCCTATCCAACTCCATGCAATGCACAATTAAGGCAAAGAAAAGCCTGTTTTGGTACCAGTAGGTACCAGCTCGTGTCAGAACTTCTCCTATCTAACTCCTTAGATACCAGACCTAGGACTGAGACACTTAAAGAGACTTGACCTTTGCATGGCAGGGACCTAAGATCTTGAATCTTTGCCTCTGGAAGAACAACACATTGTTTTTTCCAGAAAATTTAATAACAAAAACTAGAAACACTTCACCAAACAATCAAACAGGAAGGAGAAAATCTGCGTTTGCCACAGACACTTTGGCCCTGCTCAGACATAGAATATCCTTGGCCAAGTGCAAGCACTTCCAAAGGTAATCCCCCTGCTCTAGGAAAATATGTTCCATGGGCAAGTATACATATAAGCATACATATATGCAGTCTTTGGAACACAACTTCTCTGCAAACATCTCTGCAGTTTGGTGAGCAAAGTGGGCAAAAGTCTAAGCAAGCAGGAGAAGACAGCACTTTTTTTTCAATGTCACTAAACCCAGAAAGCATCTGTTGCCCCTGTGGATTCTGTTGTCTAATTCCAACAGAGAAGACTGTACTAAATTCACTTTACATTTCAGGAAATATCCTCTCATCCTATTCTCACTGGTTATGTTCTTCAACAGAACAAGCTGGACAGTAATTTCCTATTCTCAGTTTCATGGAAATCAATTCACCTTATTGTGAGCTCACTTATAGATGAAATTTGTCATATTCCCCTGACGCCTGGATTATTTTGGAAGAGGCAGTATTTTTTTAAACACTAGTGTTTTAAGTTTTGTTGGATATTTTTGAGTACCAGCTTACCACTATTTCCTTTGTTTATCCAATAGTACAGTGACAATAAGGAAAGAACTGGAATTTCAAATAGCAAGTGTCATCAAAATTTAAGGCCACAAGTTAGAAAACACAAATACAGCTCATTGAACAAATATACTCCTGTATCTTTAGCCCTCAGCAAGAAAAGGACAAGCTATACTCAGAATTAAGAGACAACACCCAGAAAAGTGGCTTAAATCTTTACTCTTTCCCTAGGGACAGATTCTGAAAGATGTTTCATGAATGAGTAAAGCTGCTTACACAGCCATAAAGCACAGACATGCGAGTGCTCAGAGACAGGGCCAAAAACTGACACATCTGAAAATGGTTTGAAAAGTGTTAAATTCCTCCTTCCACATACGGGAAAGTTCTACACAAAATTATCAAGAGTGTTTGAATAATTTCTGGGTCTTCAAATCTATCAAAAATCTAGCTGTCCAGCTGGGAATGATTTTATCTCAAATAACCCATGGGCATTCTGCCATTTACATATCCACTTCCATGAATTGCAGCAAAATATTGCTTACCAGTTTGTTGGTTTTTCTGCTTTCCCTGCCTTATAACTTGTTCCATCCCTGTGCTTGGCAACTGAACCTCACATACAATAGTTGCACTCAGTACCATAATTCCTAACTACATGTTCTGTTTTCCAGTCTGGATAACTGGGACTAATGTAGGACTCTTAAGATGCGTGTTCCATACATCAAATCACACAAAATTGTGATAATATTTTTTTTTAAAAAAGGTTTTTCATCACTTCCCTCTTCCTTTCTGTGCAAGTGTTCAGAATAACCTCGTGTTTAGGTTGAATGTCAGTATTCAGCAGAGAATTTCTCCTCCTCTTGTAAGAGTCCAAACAATTTTATCTGGTCTACTTCCTTCAAGCTCAGATTGTTGAGTCTAGAGTTGTACTAAAATTATTATGAAAAACAAAACAAGGTTATTCTGGACACACAGAAGGAAGCTGCTTCCCCTGTGTCCTGACTGAGGAAAAGACAGCCACCCATGTAATACATGCTTCAAATTATACTAATTCCTTAGAACTGAGAAAACATTAGAAGGCACAGAACAGAGCTTCAATAGCTAAAGTGATAATAAGGTGTGACAGATCAATGCAGAAACGTAGAAGCAAGACAACCAACATCAGGAGCATCAACATAAGGCTTTAAAACTAATGTTTTTGTTAAAGCACTCTTTAACTTCAAGACTTGACTCTTTCACAAGGCTGTTGCCAAGGATCTCAGATTAGATTACACCACTTGGCTTTGATTTCCTAAACATCTTCCAGTATTGCTCCAAGATTACTTTGGAATTTGATCTTACTAGTATAAACATACTATTTTTCCCAGCTATAAAGCAAATTTCTTTTGGACTCACAGGACAGGCAGAAGGTAACTGACCTTGTGTCTTTGGTCAGAAGCACAGAACACAAACATGTGTATCCTTACCTGCTACCATCCCTTCTAGGAAGAAATAAAAAAATAAAAAAAATCCCCTTCCTAATGTAGTCATTCCAGCAGTGAATTTTGATTTACTATTATAGGCCACAGCTCAAGCCAGCAAAACCTGGATCCTGTTTGCACAGGACAGTTTAGAACAGAAAGTTTTACTTCTGTTCATATCTATACAGAGAGTAGAACCCTCAAATATACAAATATAACGTGTTTTCTAACAAATTTGACAATGGGCATTTTTCAGACAACTTGGTGCCATGAAAAAATAGTTTTGGGGTTTTTTAAAGTAAGTTAAAAAAAACCAAATAATGGGATCCTCCTAGAAGCTGAAATTCACATGGAAATAAAGGGGATTGAGCCTGTACCTCTTGGGAACACTGATGTTGCAAAACAAGATTTCTTCCCCTTAAAAATTAACATTGACACTTACATTCTGCAATACATTACAGAAAACTCCTTGGTTGTCTATTTAGCAGCTGGAGCAACCGAGATGAAATTAGCAAACCCAAAAATACTGGATGTCAGTGTTAATTTTTTGTGATACACTTAAAATGTATACATACAAGAATGCAAGCAGAACTTAATATTAGAGTTATGCTCCTGCTAACTAGTGTTTAAATGCATAGTCTCACTTTTTACTCAAAGATGTAGACTCTGAGCAACTTCACTTTCATAAGCAACATAGCAGCAGCTGCAATAGAAAACCAGTGGGAAAAAAGCAGTAGAAAGTAAGCAGTAGGGGGAAAAAAAAACAAGCCCTAACAGCTTAGAGGAGTTCACCACTGGCCAAGCAATCTTCTCAAGTCACTAAGAAGTGAATGTTCCTCATCAACAGCAAACAGGAGCTCTGGTTTACATGGCCTCTCAGTTGTCTGGATGGAAAAACAGAAACAGCCACCCTGTAAAGCAGCAGTAAATTTACAAGGGAAAGACAGCAGCCCACAGTGAACCTGGAATAGTACATAGGAATAATTGCATCAAATGTGATGAATGTAACAGTTCAGCCAGCAGGTAAAGAATCCAGAAAACCCTAAACAATGAAATTAAGTGCCATTGTGTCTGTGCTTTGCAATTCCTATGATTTCTAACAAGCTCTCTGCACACTGTGCTGAGGATGCTCATTCACCTGTCAAGGCTGATCTCTGAGAAGAAATATGAATACACAACAGAGCACATCCTCCTCAGGTGACCACTTTCTCCTTCCCATGCTTTCTTGTAACAAAAAGCCTTGTAGCAAAGGTACAGGTGCAGTTATTGCACAGGGCACAATTTGTGTCTGTTTAAAAGTGCTGAAGTCCATGTCTACCACAGCAATGATTTCTGCTGACATCTGCAGCCAGACATCACCCTCTGAGTCAGTCACTGCTGCATTAGATCAGTAAAGAACGGGCACAGAGGGGTAGGAAGTCAGTGTCTCAAACAATTTGCACTAAGAAATGTCTGTATTTTTTTAGCTGAGGAAACCAGCACAACCACTGCATTATCTTTTACCCTGGTGGCATGTGAGGGTTTTTGTTTAACCCATGTTTAACCCCAATGCAGATTCCCAGAGGTCAGTCCCAACCTCTTGGGTTTAAGCTCTGAATTGACAAGCCCCACTACATGAACTACATCATTTAAGGTGCGAAGGACAACAAAGGTAATATGAACATGACCACAACAAGAAAACAAGAGAGCAAAAACTAAAGGCAATTGTTACACAATTCACCCACAAAACATTCTCCTGCACAAGACAACAGGCTTAGTCACTAGGGGCAAATTAGAAATTTTGCTCTTGAAGACTTGGATAAGGCGGTAAAAAACTCACAGATTTCTTGGGTCAGCTTTCATTAGTGAGCAAAAATAAGCAAGGGTGATGGAAACAAATTACTCTGTTCCATAGTACCAAAGGATTATTTTGAAGAGTGCGTCAAAAAGGAGCACTAAAATATCTTGAATTCATCCAATAAAGTTACTGTGTCAAGTCTGCTATTGTCAGGACCTACAGAATGTTTTACAAATGGAGCATACAATTTCCCAGATTGTGGAAATCTCACCTTTTCTCAGACATTCTTCCAGGTGCAAGTATCCCTTCTAACATTCTAACATCATCATCATAGCAATTGACACAGACTGGGTGTCTTGAATATATGGTACTTGCACAAAATTTGGACCTCCTATCACCACCACATTGTATGTCAGGGGAACCCTCACTCCTTTGGTAAATCCACAGATTATTTTCTTGCAGGACATTGCTTGCAGTATCTATGTTCTGCAATAATTTAGGTGTGATCCTGGAATATCCATCACCACTTCCTTCCAGGACAGATGCAAGTAGGCTGCAGCAGGGGCTGATAAATAACATCCAGCATCTTACAACTGCAACAGATGTTTCCAGATGTTTCCATTTCCTACCCCTCTGAATAGCTTATCCTGTCAGTGTGCCATTGACTAATCATGATGTATTAATATTACTGATTGGCATCTGCAGTGCACAATATTTATTTCCTCAAAATCCTTCCAGGAGACTCACCATCTTTCTGTTAATGTTATGAATGCATTCTTACTACCCTAGCACTGAAAATGCTTTTATTATGGCTGCTGCTGCTTTCTTTCATTTTCCTTTTTAAAGTTTTATTTTATTGGTGATATCAGTAAATGTCTGGACTTCTTTCAACCATCTATTAAGGCATATCTCTGCAGTTAGACTGTTAGGTATCCAGTGGAAAAAATGGTTAAGAATTGTTCAGTGCCTCACCAAAATATGGATCACATGGACTTGGTTGTCTACTGCTTCCCTTCCACTGTGGTCCTGACTAGAAGAAACTGAAATACAAGTTCAGATGGTTGCAGCTCAGATGCCTTTTGATAGTGGGCTGTGTGCTTTCCAAACCTCACTAGCATTTCTTGTTGCACTTCATCTTTAATGCATAATACATTATTTTGCTGTACTGTAAATCTGGTCTTTCTGTGTCCCTTGTATGGGGCAAATTTAAATCAACAGAGTTAAGCCAAAAGATGAGATGTGTCTCCTCAGGAAAGATAAGATGCAACCCCATTCATATTTGTGGATCACTGATCCCATTTAGTTTCATCACATTTTTCATGGTAAGCTTGGTTACCCCAGGAGCACTGGGAGCTGAGCACTCAAAGCTGCAGCAGTGTTTGCCATTCCTCATCATGCATTTCACACGAGCCACAGGTAGGGAAAGCCTGAGGATCTCCCAGTTAAAGCCTTCAAATTCCAACAAGTGATTCAAGTAACAGATAGTTCTAGCAACAGATTAAGTATTCATAGAAAAGACAGCAGTCCAAAGTAGTTTCTCTCCCATTCTTTTGGATGCATCCTGAGGCATGACTGACAGATAGACTTCCATCTCAAACAGTGGCATTTACTTCAAAATACTAGAGAGAGTTCTTGAGCCATTTGATTTTAATAGCAAAAGTAAGGCTTTTACCTTTGGAGTCAAAAAGCCCCATTTGCCACTCAGCATACACCCTTTGGGTCAAGCATAAATAGGAACCTCTTTCAGCTATCCCATACATAAAAGCCATTCTAGTAACTGTCCATTCTTCTCCCACATACAAGCTGTTTTCAAGGCTAATTAATTGACTCAGAGTACTTCTGAGATGTATTTTATGCCTTCCAGGTGCTTAATGAAAACCTTTCAGCAGAAAAAAATCTCAACTAGCTCTTGGGTTTCTCTTGCAGTACCATTGTCGTCTATTCTTTTTCCCTTTAGAGCTCCCTATGGATACTTCCCTCTTCATCAAGACCTTTTACCCAAGAATAACCCTGCCAGCAAGAACAGAATTTTTACATTTGAATGTTTTAAAGCGTCTTTATTCTGCTTGCCACAGAGGTCTGTCTTAAGCCCCGGTCACAATTTCCTCAACATGACACAAAATAGAGGCAGTGAGTGGAGGTGATGCCATGAGCAGGGGCTACATGAAATCAGAGAGTCAAATGAAGCAACCTAAATCGTGGCAATAAAGGCTGCTGCACTCATCTCCACATGCCTCATTTAGTTTTATGAGTATTTTCCAGAACCTAATGTATGCCTGATGACCTGTGTACCCAAAGTTTTCATTCCAGAGATTTTACCAAAGTGTTATGGCAAATGACCTCCTCCTCTAGGCAAGCAGACACAGAAACAAAACGGGTCACTTCTTGTAACAATGGGGTAATTAAGGCTATTACTTCTAGAAGAGAAAAATGCTTCTCTTCCTTAAGTACTCAGAATAATGCTTTAAAGTCACAAAAAAGCAGGTATTACTGCTTCACACAGTATAATCCAGGATGGATGACATACAGACCCCTCATTTTTTGACCGCACTATTTCATCATGCAATTTAACCAGGGCTGGTGAATCTTGTATTAAATACATATATAAAGGACCTGGCATACAGGTTATGTTGGGTTGTTGTTTTGTTTTTTTTTCCTTTTTCATTTAATCTCATTTTGGCAGTATATACTGCAAGCACAGAGGTTATTGTTTGCCCCTCACAAGCAAGCTACAATAGTCAACACTTGCTGCTCCTCAGCTTCTTCAGTGCTGTGGAGGAAGGCTCCTGTGGCAGACATCCAAATCAAAAAATGGCAAAACTCAGATCACACCTGATATCTCCAAAATTAAGAAGCTCCTAGCTGCTCCCAGAAGGCTTTGGTCATGCAGTTTTTCTCATTGTGAGGGAAGCTGACACCTTTCACTCTTTCAAGACAGGAGCATTTCTAAGCCAATATGCAATTCCAGCATTTAGACTCTACCACAAATGCTGAAGAACTAGGGAGTGATCTGGCAGAGGCTCCCAGTGATTCACACCTGCGTCACACTGTGCATCACTGTCTGTATCAGGTAAGGGGGGCCAGAAACTAATGGATAAGAATGCATACTGAATCCCAACAGCTATCGAGACTAAATAACCAGATAAATATCACTAAACAGAAATTACACTTCAGAAAGTACCTTCAGGTTTCCTTTCCTTATGTGCCTGACCAGCTCTGCAACCTCATTTGTCTCTTCCAACCCTCTATCTTTGCTACTAGAGATCTGTTTATCTCCATTTAGGGAGAAGCAGTTCTGAAGGACTTTTAGGCAGCAGCAAACAAACAGGAATTCTCCACTAAGTAGGAGACCTGCAAGGAGCATTTGCCATGCCAACAATGGCTGATAGAGAAATAGCATCATTTGCCTCATCTCCACCAAGCCTTTCACTGGAAGTTCCAAGCACCAACAAGTTAAAAGCTTCTCCTCTTTTTAATTCTTTTTCCTGATAAGTCACTTTTCTCCCTTCCCCAGGCTAGGATGTCACAACCTCATTGGCATTTAGTGTATTTTGTGAATCTCTGACTCTGAGGGAAAACTTTCACCATCAGACAAAAAAAAAAAAAAAAAAAATTACAACCTCCCTGTAAGTGACAAAGGATCTGTGTGATGGTAATACTTACTGAGCTCTATTTCACCCAAGTTCCCCTTGCCCACTCAAGCCCCCATCACCCATCTAATTGTGTTCAAACAATACAGACTGTGGAGCAGGAAGAAATTGCAATTGGTTACAAAAGGAAAGAAACTTTCTGTGGAACAGGATCACGCTGCAGCTACCATTAAGCCCACAGTGGGATTCAAATCCCTTTCAGAGAGGCTGCCAAAACCCTTGCCAGCTCTCAGCCAGAATCAAGCTGTCAAACACAGACCAGGGCTTTGTAGCAACCCGAGCCTTCCTGCTTGCCAGACCTTGGAGACCAGAAGCAACAGAAAATGCAATACTCTTGTGACTGGCTTCCCCACCACTCCCAGTGAGTTGCTGCACTGCTAACATGATAACAGAGCTGAAAAATTCAGAGTAGGAAAATGCATCCCAGACTGTAAAACCATTCCTACTTGATGCTTACATACAAGTCATGCACAGTCAATCCTGTAACTGGAATATTTCAGTAAAACTGGGTTTTAAAAAAACATCCCAAAACAAAAAACCACTGTTATTTCTCTCCCTTCAAAAAAAATGCAATTGAGGTTTTGGGAATTTATGGATACTGCAGTGGTAATGTCCCCTTAAATTCTTTTCTTCAACCTACCTGGCAAGTCTCAAAAATGAGACAGATGTCATGAGTGGTATAAACAGGGAGCAGGATCCAGCCCAAAAAAAGCAATGAGCTAGGGGCCTTGAGATTTCAGTTCTAGTCCAAGTTTTTGCCAGCCAAGCAAATCTGGGAAACCCATGCTGCTATTCTGTGTCTTTCTTCTTCCTCCCCCACTTCTAACACATCTGTTTCAACTTAAGCTCTCCAGGACAATGACTCTCTGTTGCTACAATGCCCATCATGTTGTGCTTCCATTAGGAAGCAACAAAAACCTCATATGCCTAACGTGACTGCGGGATACCCAGGCTTAGTTCTCAAAGATTCTGGCACAGGATTTTATTTTCTGTATTTTCTGCTGCAGGGAAACAGGATGAAGTCACCCACTCATTGCACTGGAAGCAAAGTAAGGAGGAATTTGGACTGTGAATCCCATCTTGACAGATCAGGAAACGCATCTTCAAGTAACTGTATGGAGCACAAATAAATAATGCCTTGCCAACTTTTACCCAGACCATAAAAATCAGAGAGAACTAATTTTTTTTCCATATTTGGTGCTATGTAGATGCCCTGGAAAAGAGATGTAAAAAGTAACCCAGTATTGGCCCCACTGTGTGGGGCAAACTGTCTCAAAAGAGCAAATGAGAAGTGAACTGAGTAACTAGACTTCTTCAAAGCCTATGAAGACCAGACCAGCTATATACTGCATCAGGGCAATAAAAAACCTACTAAAACACACCAGTGCTTCACTGACCTATCTGGGGGCATCTACCTGCAGCAGCACTCTGATTATTAAAATTATACTGGCAACAGGGATATAGTAAGGGGCTCCCAAAAAGGAAATGGATATCCACAACACAGATCACGGTTTAGAGGAAAAAGTGGAATAATTTTACACTTACTCAATCAGGTATGTACTGCTAGATAGGCCTGGTATCTCCTGCCAAACTGCACTGCACTGTTGCTGCTTCAATACTATTGTTACAAATATTTTAAGTCACTTTATCCATCATCCTGTCTCCAATGAACTCAAATGTTAAATGCTCTTGCACACCACCTGCAGACCTTTCTCCGTACCAGGAAACATTTCTATTAATTACACTGAACATGTGTCATCACCAGGATAAGAAATACAGGACTGTTAAAGAGAATAGCTGAGAGGGTGGATGATAAGCTTTGGCTTGATATGATGAAGTAGCAAAGCAAAAATCTAATAGGAGTGAATCACAGTTGATTTTAGTAAAATGTAATTACATTAATCAGTTGGACATTTTCTGGGGAAGAAAAAGCAAACCAAACCACAGTGACATCACAGAGTATGAAAATCTTGTTAGCAAAATGAGGGAAGAGCTTTTTGTCCTTGCTTTACCTTTGTCACTCAAAGCTGAAAAGACAGCCATTAGCATTCACATTACCAGGAGCAGTCCACAGGAAAACTTTACCAGATCATGAGTCAAACTTACCAGATCTTTACCTTCCAGTACACTGTTACAGAATTTTAGTCCACAGTCTCATTTTACGAGGATTTTGTGGGTGCTCCTTGATGGCACAGGCTGAGAAGTCAGTAATTCTGTGAGTTGCTGTTGTGAATATTATTGTCAAATGATAAATATTTATATGCTTTGCAGGCTGAAGGCAAGCATTTACTCTATTTTGTACTGGCTGTTCACTTTTAATGAAAGATCCAAACATTTTGTGTATGAGATGATGTTTGACACATTTTGTTATGAGCACGGGGGTGAATGAGATGCAATCAGTGATAATTGTGACCAAATGCAATGGACAGGAAAGAGATGGCATGGATAGAAAAATAAACAGTTTAATTCACTTTTAAAGAGAGTGGCTCCTGAAAAGCTGTAATTGATTTCCTAATATGGGCAGGATGGCCACAATTTAATATCCAATTCCATTTTGTTTGCAGAATTTTTAGGAAGGATTGATTTGGATACTTTTACTTAGCAGCTTTTCCATCGAATAAATGGATTTTTATTTCACTGACAAGAACAGGATGGAAAGACTTTAGTGGTTTGAGGGGGTTGAGGGGTTGGGGTTTTTTTGGAGGTGTTTGTCAAGCCCAGGGAAAAAAACATTACTGTAATATCAGACAATAAATCCTGAGAGATTTCTGAATATATTTCAAGGCCACATTTTCAATTTCCATGAAGCATATAAACTAAACTAGAAAGGGGGAGTTTTTAGTGCCATGATAAAGCACTCAGACATGGTCTGGTGGTTTACAATGTCACCTGGACCCTTTCAGTGTTTTTTTCCTTCACACCTCTCTTTAGTCTGATTCTTTCTAGATCCCATTATTCTTTCCTAAAGTTACAAGTTTGCTGCATTAAAGCAGCAATCCCAGGAAACCACATAAGTCATTCATACAACTTACGTACCTTCAGTCTCTCAAAATCTTAATCATACACTGGTTTTTTTCTAAGACTCAAAATTGCCCAACTCTTCTCACCCTCCTTTCACCAAACCAAACATTCCCAGGCCAACCTGAGATATTCAGGGCAGTTGGTTCCTGCCTTTTTCCACACAACTCATGCTTCCAGTTTGTAACATCCCTTCTGGAAGTATTTTACCATTTCTGCCTTGTGAAATAAATCCTGTGATCAAGCAAGAATGACAAGAGCACTGAAATGGACCTAACCAAAAAACTCAGTGATCAGGTATATTGATGAAAACAGTAGTTGTTATCTAAAATACAGTTATTTCTATTCAGGCTATCCCCACAAGGGGCTGTACCAAACTTCAGCACTTGAACAAGTCCTAACAAGGAATCCTGGATCAAAGTGGCCATTTCATAGCCTCAAGCACATTTCCAACACTTAATTGATATTTCTGAACCTGTAACAAAAATAAAATATATTCTTTTTCAGCATGTCAAGCAAAGCCAGCTGTTTGCTTCATCAGGGCAGGTCACCACTAGTTAACATTCAGCTGCCAAGCATGAGCACGTTTGACAATTATTTCAGTGGTACAAACGGTGCACAAGTCTCCCATTTCTGTGATGAAGTACTGAATGCCTCATTAACTGAGAACACACACCGGTGACAATTACAGCCTGAGGTACTGAAAAACTTCACACTGGAGTTTTCCTTTCTATCACTAGAAATGGGTTGCACCAAGCTCCACACATAACTAAGTTTTTCATGTCCATAAATTGAGCAAATGTCCAGTGTGGAAGGACATTTAAATTCAGCCCACATGAAAAAAAAAGTTGAAAACTACACTTAGCTTCTAAGCAAATAAAAACATATGTCCTCATATTAATCTAGGATCCTTTTCTTTTTATTTTCATGACTCTTTGCACAATTACAAAGTATTCTGTGTACCTCAGCTTTGTCACAAGATGTAACATGACTTGATCACAACCTCCTGTTTATGTTGCCAGTGGTGAACTAGCTAAAGCAGAAGTCTAAGGTTTCTCAGTGGGGACTGATGACAGCTCTGTCATTGTTGTCAAACTGTAAAGCCCTCAACAGTTTGCATCAGGGTGAAATTAAGTAGACAGTGACTTCCCTCTGTGCTATTCCATTGTTCATTTTTGCCCTGGACTATCCCTCTCTGTTTCTTACCCTTCTCCAATTTCCTCAGGACATGAGACAAAGACATAGTACATATTTAAATAGCTACTGCAATTATTTCACTACCAGCAGAATGGAAAAATAAGAGAAAGGCTGAATCCATGCTGCTGAACTTCTCTTGATGGTGGTGTTCTCCTTATTTTTTCAGTGGAATCTTGCCCTACAATAGCATCTGTGTTTCATCTCCTCCAGCCCAGCTTCTTTGAAGTGTGGCTTTCCTTTGGGGATTTTTTGCTAAGAATACAGTATTGCACTGGGAGCACTAGCATGAAGATGTGTTCCTTGCAAGAACTTAATTTGATGGAAAAAAAGCACTAGACTATGTTTTATGCTCCTGCAAACCATTGGGACCACAGCACTATGGGAGCTGGTCCAAAGCTGACCACGAGGTAATAATTAGCATCTCACAGCAACTTTACAAAGCATGAAATTAAAATTTGGATAACAAAGAGGAAAGATTGGAAGCAGTCCACTGGCCAGAGTCTGCAAATGTCTGAATCAAGTAATGGTATTGCTACATGGTTTCTAATTTCTCTGGAATTGTAGCATTTCAATGATGTTTTTAGCTACAACTGATATTCATTTGGAGCTTTTTGTTTGACTTTTTTTTTTTGTAGTTTTCAACTGCACTGTGAAGGAGTGAATGTGAAAACCACGGTATGAAAGAGTTGTGGCAAAAAATTACCAAAATTTGCATTGTCACAGAACCTTAACAAATTTCCAGATTTCCTTGTGATCAAACCCACAGTAACTGTCTTTGCAGCAACTGTGTAAGTGCTAACCTTTCAAAAATTCACCCATACCCATCACAATTTTGTGTTTTCCTCTGTAGCAACATCCAGAACAATAATAAGTCAATTGTTTGGTTGCTGTCAACTATTTTTCACCTTTTCAGGAGTGTTATAACCATTTATTTCTTCAGCTGAGGGACTGAGCCACAAGGGCTGAAACCTTCACATCTACACATAAAAAAAGAAAAACATTTCATGATTAAATGAAACCAGACTTGGTCCTTTGTTATAACTCCTAGACATTCCTACTACCTTATCCCTTTAATTATTTGGTATTTCTTCATCTAAGCCTGTTAGAAAAGCTGAGCTAGATGTAGCACACTTAATTAAAGCTGAGCCTCAGCATTCAGCTCTTTTCTATCTGGAAATTGCTATAATGAGACTCTCATTGGCCAAATAAGAATATAAACATTCTCTTATGACAGAGCTGGTGATGAACTAAGAAATATCCCTCTCATTAAAGGTGCAGCCATCTCACTTAGCATTTCAGGTCATTGAAATCACTTGGGGGGAACTTCCTCCTGAAAGAATAGCCCTAGATTTATGGTGAGTAAAGAGAGGCTGATGCTTTAAGTGTTGAAAGGGGGTGTGCAAATATTAGATGATTGTAAATCCGCATAAGAAAGTGTAAGGCTGTCAAGGCCAACTGTTGCAAGACATTATTCATTTATACAACCTAGCAGCTCAGCATTCCTCCTGAATGCTATAGACACCCTGTCAACACAGGCAGTGTATTCTTTTGCTACAGACACACAGAAACATCAACTTAAAAACCAATACAAATGCAGCCATGATTTCTCAGTAAAAACTTCATTTTTGTGCTTTTGGGCTTTGGGAAAGAGGAAACAGTTATTTCCTGGACAGGTATATTGCTCTCTTAGCCATGTGCCACCCTGGGACAATGTACAAACAAGCAAAATTCTAACAACAGAAACTGTAAAGACAATACATACATTTTGTGCCCCATACTTTTTAAAACACTGCTCTGCACAGCAGTTCTGCCCTTACTCTAAAATGGATTAAGGAACTCACTGCATCATGCAGACTTTCAGATAAGGTTCTCTTCTGTCTGTGTCATTGTAAGAGCAGCACACATATAAAACCATTCTTAAAGTAAAAGCATATTTTATAGCAATATAATTGTGCTCTGGACATAATTTTGCTGTCCATTTACTCGATGACAACAAGTTCATCATCTTGTTCAGTCCAAACATCCAGTGCTGCTTGAAGAAAATGAAAACAGGATCTTGGAGTCCAGGGCTGTTGTGCAACTGGAACAGTACACAAGCTTTGCTCTGTCAAGAACTAAATATGGCTATTGTAGTCAGGAAGAACATTTGACACAGCTTTTTACTGAGGAGCCAAAAATTCATATTTCTGTTAGCACTGACAACAATTTAAAAGTTTGTCTTAGCTAGGATGAAAATCCAATACTCAGTGACATACAAATTATTATTTGTTGAATGCAGAAAATGTTTCTTCAACAGACACTCCTCCCCACTTTTCTTTTTCTTACAACAATGGTCTAATATTTCAGACATCCATCAAAATGTTTCCACCTGTTCTTCATCTCCATGTTTCTAGATCCATCATTACCATCTTATTTGGAGTTCCTCTGTAAGGTATCTCTGATCTACCACATTTAAGCTCCCTTAAAAAGCACAGTACCTTTCACCTTTAATTAGTATAGACTCCTACAATGGAAACTGCCTGATCGGAGGGAACACAGCAGTAGCCTGCTCCAGCAGCTGGTTTTAGGGGGTTTACCTAAAATATAGTTTTATGTAGATTTAATAACCCTTTATAACCTAAAATAACCTAAGAACTTTGCTGTCTGCATGATGTGATCTGGGCATTCCTTGATATTAGGACTCTTCATTATCTTTCCTCTTCCATCTTCAAGCAATGTTTAATGGAAAATTACAGCTAATTTTCCCTCCAGCCCAAAGTCCCTTACCAAAAAAAAAAGTAAACATACTCCTTCTATACCATTTTCCAAGAAACAGAGAACATTGGCAAGACTCCCACAAAATCTTTTTCGTTTATTGTGTGCTCTGTCTTAGCTTTCACAGGTATTAGCAAAACAATAGCTCAAGTTATGTCCCCACCTTCCAGATGGTGAAAAAAAAATATTCAATGGCCATGGTTTCCTTTACAGGCAATAATTGCACTAACATGCTACACTGTGTATTTGCTAATTAGGCTAAACTCCATGTACACATTCACATCATCACACGGATTCTGGGCCATTTGTTGCAGAGCTCTCCTAGCTACATTTGAAGCTATTCCTATTGATAAATTACTTCTTTGTATTAAAAAGAATATACAGACAAGTATCTACAAGATCAGCCTCCAGGCCTCTTCTTTGTATCAGCAGCAATATTTCACCAGTGTTATTCAGCATTACTCATCCTCGTACAGGGTCTCTGCAATAACCAAATTTCCCTACTGGCAGTCACTTATAATTTTTATGATCCACTTCTACAGCACAAAAGCCTCCCTCCATGAGCACCATCACACAGAGCACCTCCAGAGCTCTACTTTTATGAGCTGATACTGATGCCTGGTGGTTCAGCTGAGCTGCTGGCACACGTATGAATGCAGTAGTGCCATTCATCTGCTTGACTTAACCAACAGAATCCATCCGCTGGCCATTTTGAGCTGAGCGACTTCAGAAGGGTCAGACAGACCAGGAAACTCACACAAAGAGAGAAGGACTACAAAACACATCTTAAGATGTGCTCTGCAAAAGCAGCATTCAATGATCTTCTGTGGGAAATTTTGGAAATTCTCTTTTTACCTGTATTGAGTATTATCTCTACTGCAATTTTCACCGTAAGAAAACTAACAAAACACCAACATGAGAGCCACAGCCTGAATCTGCTTCATATCAGTGTCTCCAAAGAGGTAAATGTTTACCTAAAGAAAGAGAAGGGTAAACCAAATCTTTTTAAAAGAACCTGAAGTTCAAACATTACTTCTGAAAGTCACTAGCTCACAATAGCACACTGACATTCATTGTCCTCAGTAACAGTAGTGCCTTTGTGCATCAGCAAGCTGGAGATCAGATCATCCTGTTCTGACCTGTGGATATAGTAAAATGCAGCATTTAGAATTCACTGAAGTATGTTGAATTGGTTTTTTTCTGATTTATTGTTTACAAAGTGCCACACTAAGACTGGTATTTGCACAAGCAAACGGCTTTAGGTAGACCCACATCACGGATACCTGAACTGATCACTTCATACTGCTTTCAAAATTTCTTGTCCCCACCCCTCTTACAGAAATCCATCAGTGTTCTTGCATTCATGCTAATCTTCAGATTAAATCTACATCATAAAGCAAGCATAAGTCACTGGCTGAAAAAATGAAGCCTAAAAATGTAGATAATGTTTCAGAGCATGGCTGAAAGTCATCTGAGCTGACTCTGGAAGCTTCTGAAGAACTACTCCATGCTATTAGAAATTTCCTGCAGTCTCTGAAGTATGATCCATGAGAAAAAATAGGAGATACTGGGAAAAGGGTCAGCAAATTGCTGGTGAAAGAAGTACCATCTTGCACAAGAATTATATTAACAGTAGAATACAGTGGAAACAACATAGGGCTGAAACGTTTGGTAAGGCATACTGAGCAGAATAACTAAGCAACATCCAGTCATCCACTAAACTATTTCATCAGAGAGGAAATATTTACCAATAAGCTTGTTTTAAAAGAAAATACAGCAACTGGCAATATTTGGTGAAGACAAAACAGACATGAACAAATATAGCTAGACAAACTTCTGAGACCCAGCTGGTGTGTTTGCTACCCACAGGAGTGTTTTTAATTAGGTCAAATGTACATCTTAATGGTTGTTTTGCTCAAACATTCACCAAGCCTGCATCCTGGGAGTTCAGACTGGACATCAGGAAAAGATTCTGAGAGGGTGGCCCAGTGAGAAAGTGAGTGGGCAGTGGAACAGGCTCCTCAGAGAAGTGGTCATGGCACCAAGCCTGACAGAGTTCAAGGAGTGTCTGGATGATGCTTTTGGTCATATGGTTTAGTTTTCAATAGTCCTGCAAGGAGCAGGGAATTGGACTTGATGATCCTTATGGGACCCTTTCAACCTGAGATATTCCATGACTCTTACAGGCCTGGTCTGGCCACACCAACTACTGTTTGTCCTTCGTCCAAAGCACACAGACGAAGCAGCAGCTTCACAAGTTAGAATAATTTAAGAATAACCTTTTTTTTCCTCAGACTTTTCTAGATTAGTAGTCTGACTTTTTCAGTCATACTTCACCACCTACACAGAAAATGGTTGCAACTTTAGAGTTAGCGAGGGCTATAGTTACAGCATCCCACAGCACCAAAGTATGAGCACAAAACAAGGCATGTAAAGCACTGGTTCTTTAGGTGAAGAAAAATGAGCAGTTCAAGCACAGGCTCACAGATTTTCCCTGATGAACCTGCAGCTTCAACAGATTGCACAAGACCAGAGAGGCGTCCAATGTTTCTTTTTTTAATATTTTTTTAATATCTTTAATGATGGTCTGGGTGAGGAGATTGCGTATACCATTAGCAAATTTGCAGATAATACCAAGCTGGGTTGGAGTGCTGATCTACTCGAGGATAGGAAGGCTTTGCAGAGGGATCTGGACAGGCTGAATCAATTGGCTGAGGCCAGCAGCATGAGGTTCCACAAGACCAAGTGCCAGGTTGCAGTTGGGTCACAACAACCCCAGGCAGCACCACAGTCTGGTGTGAGATGAGTGGCTGGAAAGTGGTCCAGTGGAAAATGACCTGGGAGTGCTGGTTGACAGCAGCTGACCATGATCCAGCATGTGCCCACACAGCCCAGATGGGCAACGGCACCCTGGCCTGTTTCAGAAAGAGTGTGGCCAGCAGGACCAGGGCAGTGATTGTCCCCCTGTAGTGGGCATAGGTAAGGGCACACCTCCAGTGCTGTGCCCAGTTCTGGGCCTCTCAGTTCAGGTAGGAAAACGGAGGTTCTGGAGCAGGTGCAGAGACAGGCAATGAATCTGATGTCCTGCACCACCACTCTGACTCATGAGAGTCTGTTTTTCACCCTTCCACATTTGCTGGTCTTCTCTATGAATGCTGTCTTGCCTTTCCAGTTGTGATTATCCCCTCACAGAAGGCTGCCCTCTTACATCTCTGCGTACAGTGAAAGCAAACATCTGATAAAGGAGCATAACTGCACCAAGACAGTCACTTAACTGGAGTGTTTTAGCAGACAGGAGGCTGCACTGAGGCTGCACTCCAGCAGGCTGATTACAAAACCTTCAAGGCAATAGTAACTCAACTCTGGTAGCCAGATCATTGCTAGAATTGCAGTAGTATTTCATCTCTGAAAGGAGGTGTTCATTATCTTGCCCAATGATCTCATCTCAGAATCCATCACTCGCTTGTTCAGTTGTTTTTCTTTTTACTGCAGTATCTGGAGCTTAAATCATGAACTGTTTTAGAAAGGGCAGTCTAGGCTGAGCCAAACTACAGAGACAGAGGAGCAAGATCCAAGAGTTCAGTTCAGTCAGAGCTACTTCAGTTTATCAGAGTGGGAAGGTAGCAAAAGAATACTTTTTACTCTTAACTGCACAAGAAGCTCCCCTTGGCTGGGGATTGTGCTCCCAAATTGGGGGACAGCTGACCAAACTCAGGCATAAACTCAAGCAGCCTCTCCTTAACCCCTTTCTCAGTTAAACTGTTCTACAAAATTGACTTTCAGGCATGAAGCATCTGCACCACATCAGACATCCAGCTGAGCACAAACAGAGCTCTCCAGATATAAGAACAGAAAGAGCAGAGTGCAGAAGACAAAAGGTCACAAATAAAGCTGGCAACAGGCCCAAAATTTGCATTTCTACTCCAGAAAAACTTCTCCTGCACCTCCTAACCATGCCACCCTCAGGTACCAAGGCACACTATGTTCAGGAATGTTCTCTGGGTACGCCAATATGGGACAATATTCATGCTCTACTTAATCCAGGGGAACATTTGAACTATAATTAGACTAGATACTGCTCTACAACCTGAGTTATACTGTGATCCCAGTCTCTCTCAGTCTTCTCAGTTTCTGAAACATCTTAGAAAGGATGTGAAGAGCACTACTACATTATTTCTAATAGGGGGGCAGACTTTGCAAGTGTACATCACTGACATCAAGTGACGCTGAGTTTTCAATAGTTAAGATGTAAACTCGGACTCATCACAAACTAGGTAGAATATTTATTTTCTGTTTTCCAGTTACTGGAGTCACTTTACACAAGAGAAATGTACCAAGGTTTTTTCATTAGACTTCTAATGTAGTCATTTTACCTGTGCAAATGGAATATAAGAAGTGACCAAAACAGCTCAGAGGAGTAAATCCTTTTAGAAATAAAAACTGGTATTTTGAGTCCTAACTATCATTTTTGGATTTTAAAATTGCACATTATTTTGACATTCTAAAAAAAATTACATTTAAGTGGGATATGAAATCCCACTAAAACCTCTACAGGCTAAATGCCAGCATTGTTTAACACTGGAGAATTCTGCTGCAGCAGTATAATCTCCATGTCAGTGGAATTGAATAGGTTTGCTTATAAAACACCTGCAGCTACACAGATGTCCTTTAGTAAAGCAAATATTTAACCCTATTTCCATTACACAGAAGTTTGCATGCCAGGGAATCCAGCACACAAAATATATTTATATTTAGTATATATAATTTTTTGGTTTTTTTTTTTTTTTTTTATTTGTTTTAGCACATACACATAAATAAAGGGACAGGGAAATAGTAAGTTACATGCTCACAAAATACTCTCAACTCTGCATAGTAAATGGAAGAAAACATGATTACTACTTCATTTGAAGCAATCAGATAGACTACTAAAAAGTACAATGGAGAAAATTATTTCAGAGGGAAATAAATCAGGAAATTTCTTCAGGGAGCAATAGTTGCTAAATACCATTAGTCGGGGCTGTACATTTCCTAAGGAGCTCTTTGTGAAGGTGGTGAAGTTTACAGACACATTTATTTAGTAAAAGACTGACAACACTCCTCCTTCCAAGCAGTTCAGCTGAACTTACTGCCCCACAACTCTTTTTTTGTGGGAAAAGTTAATCTGAGCCCTCTTGCTTGGTACTCACAGGAAGGGCAGTAAGCCCTGGAAGGAAAGCACAGTAAATACTAGCTGATAAATTGTCATGTGTGTGCATGAAAAAAAACAACAGTTCTTCTTCTGTGTAATAAAGGGAGTCTAGAGTGCTATTTCTCATTGAATGTATGATTTTTTTTTTTTAATTGAGCTGAGTCACAGATTGTCAAATATGAAATGCTGACTTTTTAACCTTTGATTTGTCTGAGTCATAACAGGAAAAATAAATATATTATAAAACTAGTAAGGAATGTGTCTTTTCAGTTTTACAAAGGAACAATTTCCCACAATAAAACTGATACTCTACTTCTAAGCCTCTGAACAAGACACTTTTCTAAAGCTTTGTATCCATTGGTACTATAAATTAGAAGCTTCTAAGTTGATTTATTTTAATGTATTGACTTCATCTGGAAAATTTAATGCTTCAACATGGTGTTCTTTTAAATCATAAAAGGACTTTATTATTACAGCTTTGGGGAGGATCATTGCTGCTTTAGGCAGTAAGTTAGATTTTCATCCTGGTTCCTGCCTCAGTGTTTGATGAGCAAGAAATCTGAAAAATCAGAGATGATAACATCCATTTCCCAAATGATAAAAACAGGTATACTTCCTATTTATTTCCATGGATGACACTAAGCCATGTCAGACCTAAGGCTCAGACAACTTTGCATCAGAGAGAATGAGTTTTTGGTTTTACTGCTTTTATTCTAAAAGTACTGGTAAATTGGTTTGGGGTTTTTTGTTTGTTTTGTTTTTAAATCTTTAATTCTTGGTAGCTGCTACCTCCAGGGTACATCTTCCAAAGCACTTTCTTTTATAAATACAAAGATTTAAGAAAACTTCCTTTTCCTCTCTGAGTTTTCAATAAATTACAAGCTAAAATGTGTCCAGAACCCTTGTATGTGACCCTGGCCCAGACAGAGCTTTATACTGGTTCAGCCCAAACTTTAGCTTTCCATGAGCTTTTTAAACTCTTTTTTTTTTTTTTTTACCTGCCTCTTGGAGGTTCCCCCTCCTTGTTCAAGCTCACAGCACCTTCCTTCCAGACAGCCTCAGTTAACCCAGGCTTCTGAGGCAGCCTAAGAATGGGTGTGAGTAGCAAAAAATTTGAAAGACAGCAACCACACTGAATCAAGTTTGTTACAGCTTGAATATGAGCTCTTTTATAAAATAAAGACAAACCAGAACAGCTGCTGACAAAACAAACAAGAACCTAAATAAATTGTTCCAGCTTTACCATTGTGTGGCATAGGGAGTTTTGATCATCACTTAAAATCAGTGTGCCTAAATCCACTTAGGATCAGTTTAAACAGCATCAGTTTAAAACAAAATTCAGCTGGTGCCACTAAATAGACACAAAATGTGCCTGTTTTCTTCTATCCTATGGTTCACACTGCTGGAATACCAAACTTAGTTTTCAGTCTCCACTTTCTGCTTCTACCACTGTGTCACCATTTAGAGCTGTGCAAACAAATGAAATAGAGCCCTTCATCTTCAGCCAGAACAAGGGTAAGTAACTGCAGTGCCTGCAAGGCTGCAGAGAGACCAGGCCCAAAGGGAAAGACACTCAGTAAAGGCTCAGGGCTCTCTCCCACCAGTGGCTTCAAATGTCTACATCAAACTTTACACCCAGTCTCACATCTGTCTGCCACAGACAGAATATCCCCCCCAAAAAAAGTCGTGGCAAGGAAGTGTGCAGTGAAAGACCCAGCAAGAGTATTCTTCACTGACTGTATGTTAGTATTTCAGTTCAGCCTTGTGGTAACACTCGATAATCAAACATCTCAACTGTAGGTAGCAGTAAAAGTAGGTGAGCTCTCGAGTTAATTTTTAAAATATTTAACTTGGTAGCCCAGTGTACTGGGCTGGTATACCAGGAAGGAAAATTTATGCTTGCTTTCATCACCAGTGTGTTAATATCACTGTGGAGGAGCAGATTGTCAAATGCAGAGCTCAAAGTCAAATTTCAGCCTGTTTTATAAAATCCATATGCCTGAAATCAGACAACCAACAACAACAACTAAAACCACAAAAACCCTCCAAACAAAGAACAACCCACAAAGCCAAAACAAAAAAAAAATAGAAAAGGCATGCCCAATACATATAAAAGTAATTCCAGGTGTTCTCACATTTTCCTGAAACACCATTTTTGTACTCTTCTCCCTCACTAAAAAAAGGTGCTTACCAAGTTACCTGTATTTTGATCTATCCTGGAACCATCAAGTTATCATCACATCAATCATGAAAAAAAGATATGCAAACTGTGGAACTTTTCAGTGTCTGAAAATAGAGCTGCCTGTTGTTTGCAACATCCTGTGTGCATGCAGGGAGAGGAAGAAAATGTAAGTGAAGCAAATACCTTGAAGGCTATTTTGGAGGACAGAACTGCATTGATATCCTGGTAATCTGGCCCATGCTAGCCCTTTAAGGGGTTTTGAGACACAAGATGAAAGGAAAAGTTGATCAAGAAACAATAAATTACTTTCAGTGTTACCAGAGAGACTTTTTTCCAATAATGCTACAGAGGTCTAACATTGTGGTTGGGGCAAACAGATTATTGTAAAGAAAGTACCAAAGATTTTGCAATATACGAGCCAAAAATATTACAGGACTGTGTTTTAAGGCACTTCTATACACAGTACTTGAGCTGTTTACTGAACAGTCCACAAGCAGCCTACTCAGATATTTGATTTTATCAGCTCAGGCCACCCACATCTGACCCTGTAAAAGTGCACATGTGCAAGATGAAAAAGTGCATCTTTTTTATGTAATCTGACCTTTAGCAAACAAAACTTCTTCTTTTCTGTCATATTTATACAGAAAGAAATCCAGTACACAATTTCATGCAAACTGCACTAGAAAAATTTCTGTAACACTGGGCATGGCATTAAGTCAACACAGGAATTTCTTCTGAGACTTGTCAATAACTCAGCATTTCTTTTATTTCTGATTTTATGGCAGAATATCAATACAAAACAATCAATACATCTCACACATGTATCTAATGGGTTTCAGTCTGGCAAGACCTGAGGCTCCCTGAGAAAAAATGGAAGGACAAAGTAGAGTTGGTCATTACAGGAGGTTCTGGACAACACATTCTGAATATTCCTATGTGATCTGAAAATTTGTATTTTGCTTATAGTTCCCTTATGGCAGAAGCAGGATGAAAAATAACAGAAATTGTGTTTCATATTTTTTTTCTTTTTCCAAAACCTACAATTTATTCGCAGAAAAACGCTTGTGGGCAATCTGTAAGGTTTCAGAACAGGGAGAGCAGGGAGAAATAGAGCCTAAAGCAGTAAAAAAAAAGTTTTAAATGCAGTGAACAAACCTCCATCAACCACCAGAGAACCACCACCATGTTTCAGTTTGGTTTAGAATCCATTGCCTGCACTGACTGAACAATTTGGTTTGTACTTTCAACTTATTCCTCATGTGGGGATCCAGTTCTCATGTCTCAAATCAAACACAGGTACCTAGGAGAGAATTAGCTCATGACATGAAATGAATGTATGATGCTTCTATGTATAGCAATGAAAGGAACTTTCTCTTCTAGAGACAGAAAAAGTGCAAAATAAACAGTTCTATTGCAAAGTATTTGCAGCACCACATTATTCTCATGCTTTTTATCAGTCAGCACAGATTTCAACAGAGACAGCAGGGAAATGGAGAACTGTGGGATGTAAGGCCTTCCATCAGATACAGGAATGCCTACAGGACCAGGTCATGGGGAAACTGAGCTCTGCTGTGGCTGGTGTTGTGTTTATGTAACACCTACAGAGAAAATCAGTTTTGATTACTGTAATTACCAGCCAAGATGCATTCATTCCCTTCCCTCAAACTACATTTCACACAGATACTATCAGAAGACAGGAAACTTATCTAAGGATTAAAAAAAAAAAATCACATTGCAAATGAGATCATATTCAATATTAGAGGATGAACAGCATGAACATCCTTTTGTGAATTAGATGGTAACTGTGCCTCAGAGCAAATTGGGCAGCAGCAGATGCTGTGTAATAAGTAACTAATAACATGAGAAAGCTGAAAGATTACCTCACCTCTTTTATGCAGTGATTCTTAGCTTCTGTTTACACCTAGACACCTTGATTTGCTCATCTCTTTCGATTTTTAATGACATAACGACCACCTCAAGCCATCTGAAAGTGCAACAAAGTGGGGACATCCATGAACAACTTCTTTGTTAAGCATAGCAAGCAGCCTTAGTGACTCACCACACTCATCCTTTTTTTCTCTGCCTCAATAAACACATACCACTAAAATGGGAAATACCATTTTTCAGCATACAATTTGATTACTTTGAGGTTAAAGAACATTATATCCAAAGCAGGTTGAATCTTAAATCCTGGAATATAATCCAAAACAAAACCAAACCAAACCAACCAACCAAACAAACAAAACCCAAACAAACAAAAAAACCCAGAGATGCCCCAAAATCCTTCAAAACTGCAATGGTTCATTGCTTAAATCTTTAAAAATTATTTTTGTGATAGCTCAAGAATAGCAAGCATTCAATGATGAACTCCATGCACATTCAGGGAAATGAAGCACCATTACCCAATGAGTATATACCTTAACTATTTTCAAAACATGTTTCATAAAAGTGATCAGTTTCACAATTCAAAGGTGCTAAGAGGTATAAGGTCTTTAGAAGCCATGAAAAGTGCTGTCACTATTCATGTTTGTATTTCACTTGACTTACTCATCTGTCTCCATGACATTGTAGCTTTTCAACAACTAATCCCACAACTACATTTGAATTGTAGAGGAACAAGATAGATCTAATAGCATATTAAGCAGCAATTGAACTTCATTTCCCATTTGAATGATACTTTCTCCTGCTATTATTTCACTGTACCAAGTCTGAAAACAGCTAAGAAGTTCAGCTCAAATGCAAAAGAAAAAGATGTTACAGTCTACAATTTATTAGCAGATAGTGTGCAGTTGTGGAGTAAGCCTTTTGTAGGAAGAATGGCAAGCTGTAGCCTCAGTTGTCTGGTTGGATAGCACAGTGATGACTGATGAAAGCTTGTCTCCTTACATTCTACAGGTCATTTCCAGGGCAGTTAACGTCTGGCTATATTGTAATATTAGCTCCCAATAAATATCTTGTTATTTTGTTCAGTTCTGCTCAATAATCCCTTTCAAAAACAATGCCCCAAACCCCATCAAAACCTATTGCAGATTTCTATTTTCTGTTTTTGCATGTCTCATGCTAAGTAATTCATTCAGATGGTGACCAAGGGGTCTAGTATTGAGGTCAAACATAAATTACAGAAGAAAAAAAAATCTTATGCTGATAAAAACTGCTTCTTGATGTGTACATAACTTTTAATGCAGCATGCACTTGGAAGCCACTAGAGAGTTAAAGCTGCCCCAGACCCTGCCAGCTGCTCTGTGTGCTTCTGAAATAACCTTGGGAAGGAGCTAGCAACAATCTGTGTCTCAGCTCCCAGAATGCCAAGCATTCACACATTACAGCAACAGATGCTCGATTACAGCACTGCAGCTTTCTGCACTGGCACACTTTCATTTGTTCCCAGCCATCATCTCCACTGACCTCCTACAGACCTCAGATCAAAAACAAAGCAGGGAAAACTGCATGCAGGATCCCAGACAAAATGCAGCTTTCCCTCAGTATAAAGTTACCTGACAAACCAAAACCAAAAGCACACCAGATTTCAGCTACAGTCACAGTACCACATGCTTACAGTAGTGTCATTAAGACAGTGCTTACATTAGTAAAATTAGCATACAACGACTGAACCTGGCAGAACTCTTTCCATCCCAAGAAACCAGCATCAAATTTCCCAGTTACTAAACCATCACACAACAAGATATGATTGGCCTATGCAAAACCAAGAAGCACATCCTAGTTGTTGAAATACATCATAAAGTTTCCTCACTTATTGTTGAAAAATATGGCCCTTAACTTTAGCTTCACTACCAAGAATCTTCTGGAAAATATAGTGCTATTTATCAATATCAGAGACAACTGGGTGAAGTTTGTAATTCCACAGACCTCCTGTGTAATGACTGATACTGAATTTTTTTTCTGCATTATGAAGGGCTTTCAAAGTAAATTCTTCCCAAGCACACAGAACAGTTTCCACAGCAGTTCCTTTTCACATAAATGTTTGCCAAAAAGATGATACTCATGGGAAAATATTTTTTTACACTTAACTAGGAATGTTCAAACAAGTTTGTTCCTATAACTGCATGAAAATTATGACACAGAGCAAGCATGAGAATGAATGCAAACAAACCCTATCTGTGAACTGACACTTGAAATAATGTACACATAGCTGGTATAGAGAACTCAGATACTAATAAATAAAGGAGCAGCAATGCTTGAATATTTTGTCAAAATATGCATAAGGCATTTAACCTAGTACTGGTTATATAACCTGAAATACCCTAGCCTTAAATCTCCTTCCCTTCTATAACCTCCTCTTACTGACAGTAAAAAGGTTTCAGTACCTGGAGGGCACTGTGCATCATGTCATATTCTTTGGTTTAGAATTTGTATCATTTGCAAGTAACCAGATCTGGAACTCGAGCCAAAACACAAGTCCCTGAACTGCTATACAGCAGTTTTCAGTACACAACATACAGTGGTCAAGCAATTTTGCATTAGCACAGTCAAAAAAAAAAAAAAGCTCTGAGCTTTAGAGGGCTTCCATGACATTTGATGTGGAAGTCTTTAGGGCGAAGATGAAGGGTCAGAGAATGACCAGCAAACAGTGGGTGGCAGCCACCTCCAGTCCTCCAGCTCTTCATCTGATGAGGTCACGAGCCTATAAACCTATAAAGTCCTACTAACCATTTCCCACAAGGTCCACAGAGGTACCCTCTGATTTTTGGATAGTATTTTATGGACTCTCTGGGTATCCAGAAAGAGATTGTCTCTATGGTGACTGTATCGTGCAGCCATTGCAGAAAGCTGGGACAACTGAAAAAATAACATTTGGTCAGAGATGTGTCAGGAGGCTGAGCTGTTTCATTCATGGGCCTGACAAGTTCATATGAGGAGACTTTGTGGCCTTTTGTCACCTTTGTTCTCTTCCTCTGCTCTGTCCTGGCAGGCATCATTAATAATCCTATTGTGGATTCCACTTCGTCTGACCTCTCTTTAGGAAGGAGACTACAGTAAATCCTCTTGAAGGACCAGGGAAAAGCCTGGGTGTTATTCCAACACCAGCTTTGCCTGCTTCAGAGAGAACCTTCAGAGAGCTGCACAGGTAGAGCATTTGAGAGGGTGTGTGGGAACGTTTACAACAGTGCTCCTTTTGAAAGGTGTTTCACAGTAGCCAGTTACCATATTGAAGGAAGGAATCCTTGCAATCCTCGTGTAGGACAGGACAGATGTACATACAAAGAGATCAGGGCTTTTTCAGTCCCATCACCAGAGTGTCAAGGGGCAGCGAAACCGGCACAAAATGTTCTGCCCCATAAAAATCTCAGATCTTAATGAAACCATAACAATTGCCAAGGAGCCAGTTTTCCTGTGTTCTGGGAAAGCAAACATGGATTTGATGTGCCAGGAGTCTCATATTCCACCAAAACCAAATGGCTTCAAGGGTTAAAGTCAGCAGAAGACAGATGTGGCTGCCTTTTCCTATCAGCCATCCATATCCTGTGCCAAGTCTGCTTGAGACCACAGTGAGAACTGAGAACTGTCAGCCGAAGCAGCCTATGAATCACTCACATAGCACATTCATCCTTCCCTCAACAGCTACCTTCAGAAGGTCTTCAAGGAATAATTTGGAATCCAGAGGCAATTGGACAATGAAATCCTCAGTTTTGGCTAAAAGTACTTCCTTTCCCCACTGCTATTTTAGTTAAGGGCCAATCATGCCACCCTTACACATACTATTCAATCCACTTACATTAACTACTCAGAAAATGTGTTATTAATGAATTAACTTTTTAAAATCTCATTTAGTTCCTAATTCCCCTGGCTTTCAGCAAGATGCCCAGCTGTGATACATCTCAGAGCCTGTGTCTCAAACAGACTAAGTGTCTCGCAGGTCTCTGCTGGGAAGGTTTCTGCACCTGATGCCTTTTTCAACCTAGAAATGAAACAACACACACTTTCAAGATAATATTAGTATAGGAGGTAGTATAAAAGCCAGTCTTCATTGGAGGCCTCCAGGGGCAGTTATGGAGAAATGTCCACAAAAGCCCACCCCCCCAAAGGGGCACGTACAGTTTTACAAGTTTAGTAAATTAGCATAATTGACAAAAACAACCAATTTTGAGCACAAGTGGTGATGCAGTCGGAAGTGAGAGGAAAGCTAATATCTTTACAATGTGATGGGTGGAGGTATGGATGTTAACATCTTTGAAATGGGTCTTAACATCTCTACTGACTTTGGGCAGCAGGTTTGTTACAGAGCCCAGATACTTTCACTCCTGAAACAGACAGGGGTCTGCACAAGCCTGAAGTTCTGAACTTTGGGGTAAAATAGTAGGTTCAAGGGGGGAATATGTGGTAGGCAATTCAGGAAGGCTGTACCCTCCTAATGTCACCAAAATGCGGGAAAAACAAAAACCTTCCAACAATGTTTTTAGTGTTAGAGAATCACAGCATTACTTTATTCTGAACAGGACGTGCAACAGAAATCACTTCATCCATACAAACCCTGGGTGTGCAGAGAAAATCATTCCATGAATTTTATCAGATTTTTCACAAAATTCATACTGTCAAAACCCCTAGAGATTCATTGGTTCAATGTTCATTGGTTCCAAGTTCCAATGTAGTTTTTAGTGATTGGTTTCCCACCGGTTACAGATGCCTTTGCCTCTGATGCTAATTCGGTCCTCATTTTTGTCTCTTCTTTCCCAGACCAGGTGTCTCCCACTGTGCCAGGGGTGATGTTTGGAGTTGATGGTTGTTATCTTTTGTGTATCTTCTGTGCCACTCCCACTCTGTGGAGAGATGTTAAACTCATCAGGCCTTCACCTGGTGGAAAAAATGCCTTGGAAAGAAATTTAAATTCCCTTCCCCCGGGGCAAAGGCGAACATTGGTTGGACTTGATGATATCAAAGGTCTTTTCCAACCTAGTTCATTCTGTGATTCTGTGAAAACTGACTGTAGTGACATTAAAAACATTTTGAGTTATCCATCATCTCCAACACTAGTACTCCAGCCAATGGAGAAAGGAAGAGGGTGACATGCAGCTGGGAGTTTAGGATAAAAGGAGACTGCACCTTCTAAAACTCAGAGAGAGAAAACCCTGCGGGCTTGGGCCTAGTGGACTCTCTCCTGTTATTCAAATAAAGTTGCAGGAGTCCTCTGTCTCCTTTTTGGACATAAACCTCTGGCATTTGTGGATTTTCCTGACAGAAGTGACATCAGCATGGCTGCGACTGGAATGGCAGGAGTGCTCCCAGTTCAGCCGTGTCGCTGGTGGATGAGTTGGTGACGGACCTGGACGAGGCAGCAGAAGAGGAGGATGAGGCTGAAGGCTCTGAGTGGGGGGAAGGAGCCCCCAAATGAGGATATGTGGGAGGAGCCAGAGCCACCCAAGGCCGTGGAGTCCATGTGGGGCATTGCCAAGCTCTGGGGGTCCAAGGCACTTATCGAGATCATGCAGAAAATTGAGGAATACATCAGGAAACAGCCCAAGGTGGCCCAAGTTTTGGGGCCGGTGGAGGCTGCCCCTGAATACTGGGTGATCATGGAGGCCAACTCAACATCATCCATGAGTTCATCCAGGACAAATATTCCAAACAGTTCCCGGAGCTGGGGTCGCTGGTTCCCAACACCCTGGATTACATCTGAACCGTCAAGGAATTGGGGAACTCCCTGGATAAATGCAAGAACAGTGAGAACACACAGCAGATCCTGACCAACACCACCATCATGGTGGTCAGCATGATGGCCTCCTCCACCCAGGGACAGCAGCTGTTGGCGGACGAGCCAGGCAGGATCAAGGATTCATGGGACACAGCTCTGGCACTGAGCAGGGCCAATCTGTGTATCTACGAGTCCCTCATCCTTCATCACCCCCAACCTCTCTCCCTCATCCTCAGGGCCTCCACGGCTGCCAAGATCATGGGGATGGCAGGAGGCCTGACCCAGCTGTCCGAGCTGCCAGCCCACAACATCCTCCTGCGCCAGATGCTGTCCGGCTTCTCCTCCACCTCTGTCCTTCCCCACACACTGCCTTCATCTACCACAGTGACACCATCCAGTCCCTGCTGCCAGATCTGAGGCAAGAAGCAGCGCGGCTCGTGGCGGCCGTGTGCATGCTGGTGGCCACGGTGGATGGCTTCCATGAGAGCCAGGATGGGAAGGTGGGCTACGAGCTGAAGGAGGAGATTGAGCATAAGTTTGACAAGTGGCAGGAGCCGCCCTGGTCAAGCAGGTGAAGCTGCTGCTGGCACGGCTGGATGGGCAGAGGAAGAAGCAGAGGGGCCAGCAGTACCAGAAGGGGAAGGAACACCTGGGGCTGATGGAGATCTGCAAACAGGCCAACAGCATGAGCTTCGGGGAGATCGAGGAGGACGCCTGACAGGAGGACCTCGGGTTCAGCCTGGGCCACCTGGGCAAGGGAAGGCAGTGGCCACATTCGCCAGACCCTGATCAGTGAGGCCACCAAAGCCCAGATCAGCAGGACCCTGCAGAAGCAGAGGGTCATCTATGGGGGCAAATCTACAATCCAGGGTGGCAGCTCAGGCATGGCCTCGAGCATGGCCTTCACCCCCTTGCAGGGGTTGGAGATCATGAACCCACAGGTGGCCAAGGCCAACAAGAAATGTTTCTACAGCATGGCCAAGTTCCTCAAAGTCAAGAGAGACAGAAGTGGGGTCCCCATCCCCCTCCCCCAGGGCCCTAGCACCCCTAAATACCCAGATACCCCCCAAAATTCCCCCATATCACCCTCCCCTTCCTTTTCCATCAGTATTTGGTCTCTGAGGGAGCTCTTGGGGGAGTCCATGTCAAAAGGGACAAAAACAGGGTTCCCACCCCCCCAACTCTACCCTGCAACCCCCAAATTCCTGGAATTCCCCCCCAGTATCACTTTCCCAAACTTCTTATAAATATTGCAATTTGTGGTTGGAGCATCTTGGGGGAATTTTGAGGGGATTGAAGGGAGTCAGGGGGATTTTGGACAGTACTGGATGGATTTTGGGAGCCCTGGGGGAAAAAAAATAAAGAAAAAAATAGACTACAGAGTAACAAGTAATGCAGAGAATATATAAAAGAAAAAAGGCAAAAATCAATAGGCATCACACCCACACACTACTTTGATATTTAAGAAGTTACCATGGTAACACCTGCACTGCAGCCTGGAATTAAGCAGGCCTTGCTACTAGTCCTGTGCTAGAACTACTGGAGCCTGAGTTTTCTTGGGTTAAATTCTCAATCGTAACATCCTGGTAAAACAAAACTGACTTATGTAGTACATCAGGGCAAAAATATCAGCCAAAAAGCAGACAACAAAACCCCAGCCACCAAGTAACACATTTAGTGAGCAAATAACTATGCAGAACTGTTGGTTTTCCTGGGCATTCGACTGATTGAATCTTATGCAAGAAACTTAAAACAATAGAGAGACTGATTAAATGCTGGGCCTAGATTAAGATATGTTTGTGAATTTTACAGCCTCAGAATAGAACTACAGATGCCAAATTCTTATATTAGTATAGCTACCCAAAATTAGAAATGTGTTCCTGGGAGAATACATCACAATAAGCAGCACACAGATATCATTTCTCAAGTTGTATATTTTTTAGTATCTAAAAAAAAAAAAAATATATATATATATATAAGAGTCTCCCTGTAATCCTCAGAGTCCTCTCCATGCCCTTGAAATCCATCACCCACAGGACCACGAATTCTGGAGCACCTGCATGTGTTTGGTTTGTAAACACAAGGCCTGTTTATTTGCTGTCACTCAAAGCAGGCAGCTGCTCACACGCTCTGCACCAGTGAACCCTGGCTCACTGTTTTCTTAACTCTCCCACTTTAATCCCAGAAGAGGGCTGAGGAACAAGATATTAACCTTATCTTCTAAAGGAAGGCTTGGAAATACAAACATGTTCCATAGCAGCAGCTTGGGAAGAATTACTTGACAGAAGGAGCAGAGTCCTGTCTGCTTTGTTGTATCACTTCAGGCAAGCTGTGGCTGTTTTGCCCACAAAAGGCTGAAAGGCACCTCCTCTGACATCTTCACCTGTGCCTGGCACAAACTGCTAAACAAGCCATCAGAACATACTGTGAAAAGGCTTCTCAGTCATTGCTGACCTACAAGGATGTAAAATCAGATCTAAACAAGCCTGCAAAGTTTTCTTTCCACCTTAGTGTTATTCCATGTTCTACGTAATGATGCAATATAATGGTAAATACCAACTCTGCAAGCATATGTGTTAAGAAAAACAGAGAGGCATTTATCAGTTTTCTCAATGCTTTTTTCTTTTAATTATGAGCTCAAAACACATAGACTGTGCTATGTTCTGACTCTGTTTCAAAAGCAATGAGTAGTTGAAAAAGTTAAAAGGAGAATTCATTGCAGCCAATGCCAGAAACTTCTGTATCCATCATTGAATTAAAATATCACTGAAGCAAAAGGCCAGTAAAATAGAAGTTATGCTATAGAGACACTTACCTTTACAACCCATTAAGTACAACTGTCAATGTTGCATTTAGTGAAAAAACAGCATAATGGTTCAGCTTACTGGGGAATTTTGTTATTCTAAATTTCATTTGAACCAATCTTCCAACTCCTTCAACTGCCAATCTTTGTGAGTTTTCTTATTCCTGGCTTCAGAGGCTTGTACTTTGCTGGTACAAAACCCTTACACTAAATATATTCCAAAAGGAATCCATGTCAAAGCCCAGAACTAAAGCAGCTTCAGTGTTCCCAGTTTCAAAGAAAACTGCTCCACTCCATTTATGTGGACACCTAAATGCAAAGCATGACCTGAACAGAGAGTCAGGTTTCCACTCTGCAGTGGATTCTTGACAGCCACAGCAATCTAAGTGAAGAGGAGGTATCCTGCAAGGCTTTAGGAAAACACAGACCAGCTGCAACAGCTGGGATCCAGTTTCACTTCCAGTCTTACCTTATGGAACTACAGACACTTAATGTCGACCTCCAGAACATTAATCCAGATCACACCCTTTGAAACACAGCATGATGCTTTCTGCAGTTTGCTTCTGCACAAGTCCCAGCCTTCATCAGCTGCATGTTTCTTCCTAACTTCTGTAGCACTGGAAACATCAGGCCAGTTTTTTAATAACTGAACAAGGTAGCTATAACAAACAAAACAGCAGTAAATATGCTCTACTGGTTGCAGTTCTCACTCATCTTAGTTAGGCAGGGGCCTAACTTGCATTTTGTCCCATCTCTCTCATGCCATGAAATCAACTTCCTTTCATGCACACTTTCTATTTATAATTTGGTGTCTATGCCAAATTACTCACAATTAGGAATTAAATCTTTTTGAAGGTGTTAGCTCCAATTTGTTTCAAAAAAAAAAAAAATCTACCTGTCCTGAGTTTTTCTTAAAGTAGTTTATACAACATTCCACAAGAGTTTTTCTTCAGAAATCATACTAACTTGGCTGCTTACACATACCTCTCCCACTGTTTATAGCAAGGTTTGTGACAACTTTCTGCTGCTTTCCTAAGAGCAGTAAAGCTCATCCATTTCCCCAAAAAAGCTGCCTTCTGAAAACTAAGTTGCTGAAGAGCACTTTTGACACCATACTTTTATCTTGCAGCTGGCTACTAAAAAAGTGTTCCCAAATACTCAGCTTTAACATAGCAATTTAATACCAGAGGCAGCAAGCTTAAAACCAGCATTTTGAAGATGGAGAGATTTTGAAGGGAGCATGATTGAGTGAGTCCAGAGAAGGGCAATAGAGCTGGGGAAGGGTCTAGAGGGCAAGTTCTGTGAGGAGAAGCTCAGGGAGCTGGCATTGTTTAGCCTGGAGAAGAAGAGGCTCAGGGGACACCTCATCACTCTATAACTGCCTGAAAGGAGGTTATAGGAATGTGGGGGGTCAGTCTTTTCTCCAAGGCAACTAGTGACAAGATGAGAGGAAATGGCCTCAAGCTGAGCCAGAGGAGGGTCAGGCTGGAAATCAGGAAGAATTTTTTCACTGAAAGGGCAACTGGGCATTGGAACGGGCTGTCCAGGGATGTGGTGGAGTCACCATCTCTGGAGGTGTTTGAGAAACAGCTGAACATGGCACTCAGTGCTGGGGTTTAGTCAGGGAAGTGGTGCTTGGTCAAAGGTTGGACTTGATCCTGGAAGTCTTTTCCAGCCTTAATGAGTCTATGAAGTCACAAAATGAGCTAAGAGAAACAGATAATTGTGTCAGTGCTGCCAGAGCAGATTTGATTGAACCCTGCCATGGTCAGATACTGTACCACATTTTATTAGTTAAAAGTTCTCTGCCAAAGCAGAGTTCATTGCATTGAAGTAGAAGTGGACAGCCCCGTGCTATGTTCTGTAAGGGTAAGTGCTTTCTTCTGTGAAGCTAAGAATCAAATTCAACCCTCAACACTAACATTCTTACAAATAGCTTGGTCCCTTACAGAAAGCATATTTAATTAATATTTACACTTATTTATTGCATTAATTTACCAAGTCTGTCAAAAAATACAAACCTTAACTTCCACCTCACCCCACCTGGAGAAGCATTAGAGATGTAAAAGTATCTCCTTGTCCACCTCAGTTATTCACAAAAAACACACAGACCCCTGACTTGCACTCAACATCATAGACATTCTTAGTCTTTCATGCAGTAAGCACACAATTGCAGACTCTCAAGCACATTCATTTCTCAGCCTGTACTTTTCTCAAACCCAAGCAGAACAGAAGGAAAACTGTATATAGGATATGGGAACATCACTGTTGTACTTGTCCAATAATAGTTGTACAAAGCAGCTGACAGAATGCCTTCTATTTTGAGGTTAATGGAATTCCAATATATTTTAAATTCACCTCCACAGTAAACTTGTTTATACTTGATGCTTCTCTAAGCTAAACTAAGGCTCCCCTCAACTCATTCTCAGCAGGACAAAAATCACTGTTGTAATATACTATCTCCTGCTAGCACTCAAAAAGAAACAATTTAAAATACCTCTAATACCTACACAGGCTGCAAATGAAGCAAAAGACCCATAAATGCTAATTTTAAACTCTGCAGTTAAAGCCTAGTGACAGATCAAGTTAAGCAAGCTGCAAGCCAGCATTTAGGGAACTTTAAGACCCTGAGGAGCATTTTCAGGAAAAAAGGCATCAACACCTCAGCAAGCTTTGCTGGTATGGCTTTAGCTGGGGCTGCCATTTCAAAGTCATACATACAAAACACTTTTATCAAATCAAGTGTTGCACCTGCTTTTATACACATATTTTAACAGGACTGTGAGTGTAAGAAAACTCTGAAAACATGCAAGTTTAGAACTGAAGACCGATTAAATGCATCATTAATCAGCTGGTGGCAAATCACAATATGCTTAATAGGCTTTTTCATGCATGTACAGAATCTTACTAAATCAGCCTATTTTTGCAGGTAATACTATAAAGCCTAGAATTCCTCCACACACTTTGTAGTCCAGAACAGGAAATTAATTATTAGGAGTTTCTGCAAAAAAGGACAGCATTTCTAAGCCCCTTTTTTTCTTGCACAGCTGAACAAAAATCTTTTTTTTGCCTATAGCAAAATGATGAGCTTGCAACCTCACATAGATGCTTACAGAGGGAATGGTTGCAGCCTGCTCAAAACACCAGAGGACTGAGCTGGAGGAGACCTCTGAAGATAATCTGGTCCAGTGCCCCTATTTAACACAGTCCATCTACAACAGTGTCCCAGGTTCATATGGGGTTTGAATAGCCCAAGAATGGAGATTTCACGGTCTCTCTCTGAGAAACCTCTGATCCTTCTTGACCACTTTCACATAACTTCTAAACTTAAAACAAATTCTCTTGTTCTTCTGTCTATGGCTGTTGCCTTTTGCCCTTTCACTGGTGTATGGCAGAGCAATTTAGCTCTGTCACCTTGAGTGCCTATAAATGATGGCATTTTCTTTTACTCAGAAGAGATCCCATAAAACCAAAGTTGAATTACCCAAATAAAAACCACTGACTCTTAAATTTGAAGTCAAGCTTGTAGATTAAAAATCCTGGTGAATACAAGAGATGATTCAGCCTCTGGAAGTGTCAGCTGCCACAGTCTTTGCACAGGTGAGTAAGCAGCAGTTCCAGCCTCTTTTCAAGAGCTGCACGATTGACTCAGTTGATACAAAGGAAAAGGGATGCACAACTGCTAGAAACAGGCACAGACTGAGCAGCAGGTATGAAAAGAGCCTGAAGCTCCAAAATTCTGATTGTGCCTTGAAACAAACCTGAGCTTAGTGAGTTCACAGGGGAGGGCACTCTGCCTTACAGGCTATCCAGGCAACATAGATTTTTTTCCCCCAAAACTTTCTTGTACTATAAACTTGAACATGAATAGTCTTTACTTAGACACAGTTATAAAACCAACCACTACTCTGATCTGGAGACAGAATAAACTTGCTGTGTCTGTGTTCAATTAGCAGCTTTCTTACTCTACTGCTGAATCCAAATCCTTCCCTCAAAAAAGAGAGTAAAAGCTTCTTAAAAAAAAAAAAAAAAAAAAAAGACTAAAATGGGCATAATTCCAACAGTTTAAGCTATGTTCACATTCAGCAAGTACAATTACGTTATCCTACCACCAAAAATCTACAAGAACAGATAAAGGGCTTAATACAGAGAAGCATGGGATAGCATAAGAAGCATTGTTTTTCTAATAAATGTCGAGACCAAAATACCCATACTCTCTTCTCACACACTTGCCAGATGATACCTGCAGGTAAATTCACACAGAATCCTGCACCTTGAGCATTTAAAACTAAACGCAATGAGCTCAAGGGAACATTGACTAATACTCGTTTCTGGTCTGGCAAAGGGAAAAACATGATAGGATGAAAGGATTAGATATAAACTCCATTAAAGCACCTACTTATGTTAGCATTTTCCTGCAGATATTATGACTGTAGCTACCTAAACAAGCTTAAGCTTTATGTTCTTAGCAACTTCTAACAAACTTCCTTCTCTCTGCCCTGCTGAGCTGGCTGAGTAGTTTCTGCTTCCCTCTAAGATAATTAGAAAGCCCATCTGGAGAAATCTATGTCTATTTTCACATATTCAGACAAAATATTACTCCCTTGATCATAGCTTTTAATATTTCTCATATTTCTTTAATTTGGTACCTGTAATACCAAAATTGGATATTTATTTCAGCAAGCCTAGGATTTTAAGAGTACATTTGCTTGAATATAGAGCAAACACAGCCTATGGGACCTACCTGCATTACAAGTTCTGCCTTTCACCTGAACTTTTATCCTGCACCTGACTTGGGAAGAATGAATATTTCCCTAAATCTCAGAGCAGCAGCCAGCCCAGCAAGCACTCAGGAGAAAGGCAGTGAAAGCCAATTATGTAACTAAGACAGAAGGATGAACTGAACTCAGGTACTTGTGAAATTCATTACTAGAGATTGTGCCTTTGCCTCAGTATAGCTTGAAGATTAAAGATTTAAAAGTCAAGCTATTTTTTAGATAACAGGTTTATTGCCTTCTTCCCTACACTGTCCCTCCACTTCAAAGCAAGACCAGCTTTCATTTGGGAACAGCTGGGTGGAATCACTGAACTGAGATCACAAGGATCTTAAGTGACCTCTGTTCAGCCCAGGAGCCTCAAAACACAGTCCTCACTCTTAGATGACACACGTTAAGACTTCTGGAGTAACAAAGCCACCAAAAGCTTCAGCATGAAGGAGCAGTCAGAGCCAACAAATTAAACTGGGCAGAAACTCGAGTTCCATTCCATGAATGATTAAAAGAGAAGTCTGCTATTTGCTGAACAGCCAAGTCTCAGAATTCAGTGCCCCTGAAATGCAGGAGATAAAATCCAGATTAAGTCATAGTTTGGACCCTTAGCCTACCACCAAAACGGCGTGCCAGAGAGCAAGGTGAAAATAATAGCATATACTTGACTGAAATGCAATTTACCCTTAACATTTCTGTTTAAAATGTTAATATATTATTTAAAAATTGATAGAAAACCATCTTCCTTGAGCCAGACTCATTAATTTGTTTTCCTAATCTGTGCCATTTATGCTGATAACCATTGCAAACACACTATTGAAGTGACAAGTTCTTTCAGACTAAATCAGAATCTGAACAATTCAGAGAAGGTCTGCAATTCACTTGTCAGTGTCCTGCACCCCAAAGCAGACAACTGAAGCAATCACACTATTGCTGATAAACTTACAAGCCTAATTTCTCCTCCTGTTGTCCACTTTCATTAGGAGAATTATATTCTACCTTTAGGTGCATAAAATAATTTTAATCGGCTAATTTGCTAAAGCTTTAGTGGTAGAGTTTACTTCATCAGCTTAATATCCAGGGCTCTAGCAGACAGCTCATTTTTCTGGGTCCCATTCGTTGCACAGGATGAGCTACAGAGCATCTGAAGCAGTCTCTCATTTTGCCCCGAGGGCAACCACTCAGCTCTGTCTCTGCTACCAGAAATATTGACTGTCACAGACACACAACCCCAAGGGATCTGGCTTCCCTTGCTGCTCTGTGCCAAGCTCTCACCCAGAGCAATGTCAGTTTAGCAGGCAGTTTGTGGGGCTGGCTGGCTCAGGTTCCTCCAACAAGCTCTCCCGGGCTGTGAAGCCGAAGGGTTCCCTTCTCCTCTTTGCTGGAGAGGCTTCTTTCCCTCCAAAAGCTGTTCCATAACCTCCCAGGCCTGATCTGTCCAAGCAGCAAGGGGAGCCCATGGAGAGGCAGCTTCCCCCCTCTCCCATCCTGCTGCTGCCTGGAGCCAGTTTGCTGCTCAGGGTTACTGTGCTGTGCACCCTAAATGCCTCCACTTCTGCTGCCTGGAGTAGCTGGAAGACAAAAATACCATGGTCCCCATTCTTCACATTCATTTCCAACCCCAAAACATTTGCTACAGCTTGCTGTCCAGACATCATCCCCAGGGCAGTTCCCAGCCCTCCTCTTTTATTCTGATCCTTGTTCTACTGTCTTAAATTTCCATGTTGTCTCTCCCCAGACTTTGATCTACTTTTGATCCAGCAGAAAAAAAATGGTGGGAAAACAAGATGCACTGAAAAGCTGCATTTATCACAGAAACATTCCATGAAAGTCCAGTAATTTAAAACATGGAGAGACATCCCAGCTAGAACTATCATAAGACTGTTTCGTAGCACTGACACACACACTCTGTTGTAGTGAACTTTTATAAATACAGCTACTACACCCTCCCTTCTTTTTAGAGGAGAAATTCAAAGGGATTGCCAGCACATGCTCACTCCAACCTTGTTCAGAGCAAAAGACAAAAGTCTTTTGTTCAGGCTCAGAAGGCATTTATTGCTCCTCTATGATAACAAAAACTTAATAAAGTTAGGCTAAATGGAAAGGTTTTCTTGGTATTAGCAGTAGACTGTTTTATACATCCATATGAATTTGTGCTATTAAAAGCAATCATGGAATTTTCATGGTAAGTCTACCTTAAGGAGACTCATTATTCCCAAAGAAAGAAAGTTCCATTACCAGCAAAAATTGAAACTAAACTTGTTTATGCTGCATTTTAGTGTACCACACTACCGTCTGTTTTTGCAGTCCTCCCTTATTTTATATAACCTTATTTTATTTTGACATCAGTTTATTTATTTTTCACTTTACATCTACCAGCACCAGATCATAAGCACAACTTCTGGTGAGAAGCTGCATTGCATTTTAATTGAAAATAGAAAAAACTTTTGTTTGAAACCAAGATATTAATTTTATAACAATGGCACGATGTGAGCTCTGAAATCCTACGTCATGTTCACACTCTCAAGTTCTGACAAAGTTCTGCCTTTGTCAGCCAAGCTTAGGCACTGTCTGGGGACAGCCCACCCATATCTGAGGGGATGTCCTTCAGAAGGCAATCTCAGGGAAGGCAGGGCATGGAGATCCACCTGGCTGCAAAGACAAAGGTTATCAATATGTTAGAAAACACAGAAATGCCTGGGGATGGTCTTGGAGGACGTAGAGTCAATGATCTACAAAGTCTTTCCCAGCCTAAGTGATTCTGTGATACTCTGGAACTTGCCTTAAAAAAATCACAGCATTTACTCCTCAGTATTAAGAAACCCACACCTCTACTGTCCACATTATAGCTCTTCTGTGAATAAACCCAGGATTTCACTTTAAGGGCTGTCCATCCCAAAGTTTCTCCCATGATAAATTTAATCTGTTTTTCAAAAGGAGCAGAGCAGCTGAAGGTCTCTTTCCACAATATTCACAGAGTGAAACAAGACTTTTTTATTGCAGTAGCACTCCTTGAGGCCCTAAAGATGATGTGCCAACCTTTCCATTGCCATAACCTCCATTTCTCAGAGGTTAATAACTGATGTATCACTGCAGCTACACACAACAATCTACAAAATCTCCACCAGGGAGAAGGTCCACAAGATACTGCTGGGTCTTTTCCAAATAAAATTGCTTTCTTCAAGCAAATAAGTCTGGTAATATGACAATGTTAAGATAATTTTCAAAACAATTTGGAAAGTAAAATTGTCACCTAAAATTTTGAATAAATACATAAAATACTGTACTGAGTAAAACTGCATTTTTAGCTGTTGATATGCTCCAAATTCAATTTTGCCTTTAAAGTGTTTGGAGCAGGATTTTCTTACCTCTTTTCTAGCTACAAAGAGAAAGGTTTCTGTCCTCACAAAAAGTCCACATTTGAACTTTATGAGGCTCTTGTATTTCAGCAGTCCTCACAGTCCAAACCAGTCAAATATTGCAGTAACTACATGAAGATGTCAATGTAAAACAATTTTTGCAATTCTAAAATACTTCAAACTCTTAATCTAAAAATGTTCACTTGATTATGTTTTCTTACCAGTCCAAATCCTAGAGCAGAAGATCATAACCAGTTCCCTTTATTTTCAGCACTTGCAGAAGGTTTACTACAGCTAGGGATACTCCAGCTTCCCATGCACTCTTAAAAATATATTTATTTCTAGATGTCATGGAGTTCTGCTTTGGGGATTTCCTCCTGCTGAGATGACCACTGCACAGGCACTAAGATTTAAGTGTAGCTAAATACCCACCGCACACCACGAAATCCGTGATTTTCTCACACTTTATGCACTTGCAAAAACCTAAGAACTGAGTATCAGCAAAACAAGACAGCTGTCCCCTCACCGACTTGCCTACTGCAAGAAATGTGGAAGTGCAGGAGGACACCTGATCTCTCTCTGCTGTTCTTGAAAGGTCCCACGAAACCTCCCGGAGCCCAGCGGGGCTCACAGCCTCTCGCCGACCAGCTCACACCGTAACTTGACACTGGGCTGTGTGAAAAACAGGAAGGTATTAAACACTTGCCTTGCCACGCGAACTAGACAATAGCTGCGGTTTTCATCAATGCAATCGTCTGTAATTAACTATGAAGTCAACTGTGTGTTTGCTATCAAAAGCACAGTTAATAACCTGCATCTTTCCAGTTATGACATTGATGTAAATGTCTAAAGCTCCACCATAGCTGGGCAGCCTGTTCCAATGCCTGACCACCCTTTTCAGCAAAGACATTTTTCCTAATATCCACTCTAAACCCCCTGTGGTGCAGCTTGAGGACACTTTCTCTCATCCTGTCACTTGTTACCTGGGAGAAATGACTGACTCCCTCCTTGCTACGGCCTCCTTTCAGGGGCTTGTAGACTAACATGAAAGTTCCTCCTCAAAGCTCAGTTCTGATTAACCAGAGAAATTGAATTTAAAGAATGGTATAGAAATTATTGAATTCCAGCTGAACAGGCTCAGTACCAGTGAAAGAGTAAACAATAAAACCTCGGGTATTTAGGAAGCAGAGATATTGAAAAGACATTTTTGAGGTAACTGCTAGTCTTCTATTCATAAAGTGATGGAAGGAAAGAAAAGTTGTAGATGAAAAAAACACTGAATATTCTATTTCAGCAACAAAATGCGAGCCCCAGTAAGAAAAGGATGAGCTCATCTCTTACAGCACCAGATTTTTCCATCCAGCATGTGCCACTTGGGCACATCACATGCCAGATAAGATCTCAGCAATGCAACACAGCAGAGTGCACATTTGCACATGCCTTCTTCACTCGTCACAAATGAATCATCCACTGCAAATCACAACCAAAGAACTGATTATTTTCACCTCAAAGATACAAACTTTGTTACTTCCAATGAATAAATGCTTAAGCAGGACCTACATCTGATGGAATTGTTGCAAGGTTAGTCGGCATGCCCACAGTGCTTCACTGCTATACAGTAGCATCTTCCGTATCAGTGTAAGGAAATTCTGATTACTAAAGACATTTAAGTTTTAAGTAACTGCTTATTCTATTGTAAATAGGACACAGCTTAGACTTCACAAATTGCTCATCAACACCAGAAATAACACCACGGAATACTGACACAGAATAATATTGTTATTATCTCTTGCTTAACTACCTTTGTCATGCACACGTATTATTTGATTATATCTTCCAAAAGAAGTTCAGTCATTGGACATATAAAATACACTCACTGCTCACTGTAAGCAAAGCAGCCACAGAACTCTTCCCAAGGGGCCCCCAGTGTCCTCATCCAGCTCTGTGCTGTGAAATTTTCAACTGCTCCATTGCCCTCAGCCCTGTCTGCCCACCCCATGGCACAAAGGTCCTGCCACAGCCCAGCCAGAGCATGATTTTGAACTGCAGCTCTGAGGCTTCCATTTGGGATGTACTGGCCTCTGAATATTTACTGCAAAATCTGTTTTCCTTCTGATAAGGAATTACATGACTCCAAGGTTAGGATCTGCCACTGCATGTCACATTTCTTTAAATCTCTGATAACTTGCTCTTAATTGTGAAGTTAGAGAACTCTCTAGAAAGTTCAGTAAGAGGCAACAGATGAGAAGGAACTTGTCCTTCTATATTCTTTAGCAGAAAAAAAAATGCTTAAACTTATTTGAGCTTATTGCTGGCAGAGTACTAAGGGGCAAGAGGCATTTTTGCATAGTTTCCAAAACTCACACAAGGGAACTTGGCACAACTCCCTTTAAAACAAGCCTTACTCTCCAGTCAGAGAGACAAAGATGGCGTTCACTGCATCCTCACACTTCACTGGAGGTGTAGTAGCAAGCCAAGACGGGGGAAAACCTGGCCACAGCAAGTTTACAGAGGAAGCAGATTAAAGACCATGATCTATAGGCCAGGAACTGTAGGAAGCACCTTAAGACCGTGCCTCATTGGAGGCTTTTCCAAAGCAAGTAAACTCCATCAAGTTCAGTGAGCCCTTGAAGTGGATTCCAGACGAGTCATACAGAAAAAAAAAAAAAAGTCCTTTCAAAGAAGAGAATAGAAATAGGATAAAGAGGGAGAGGCTGCAGATAAGTGAGTGCAGCCAGAGGTAACATAAAAGGCTGCACTCAAGATACAGAAGTCTACTGAAGCATCTCAGTGCCATTGCTCCATATATTGTAGAAACCATTCTTTTTATTCTTCCTCTCTTTTATTATTTCTTGAGTCAAAGCCAGGTGGTCCCTGAGCAGATCTCTGATTTCAGAACTGCTGCACTCAGATGAATTAGATACCAACTCTGAAAGGAAATAATTCGAAACTTCAAATTTTCTTTAGCACCACAGCAAAGCCTTTACTGTCTATTGTCTCTACAAGTGAATGTAGGCTGCTGCACAGAAAAGGATGTATTCTCCTGTTTCCAGGAAAAAATTTCTCCCCACAACAAAACCAGATTTGTGGTAATCTTTGCTTTGCACAGGCCAGAACCTTAGCGTAGATCTGCATATTTCCACAGATGGCACTTCCAAGTGAGGATTGTGACAACAGCAGTTGTGGAACTGAAGAAAAAAATTATTTTTTTGCCACTATTTATGCAGTGTTCTCCCCCACAGATGTGTAAGTGCTGTGGTTTCACCCAAGCTGGCAGCTAAGTACAACACAGCTGCTCACTCCTCAAGCATTCCCAGAGGGATTGGAGGCCCTCTCCTCCTCCTTCAGCCAGCGTGGAGTGGACAAGGGCAGAAAGGATTAGGAAAAAGCAGTCAGTGACTCTCCCTGTTTTACAGGTAGCAGAACCGAGACAGGCTTGGCCTACAACTTTTTTTGGGTGATGTGGCTGGACAGCAGCACAGCTGGCACTATCACCAGACCACACAATCTCAGAGAAATGCTTTATATATATATTGACCACCTGAGAAGCTTCCTTTCCTGATCATGCTGAAAGGAAAAACCTTAGGTTTGAAACACTGTTTTCATGCAAAGCAATCTCTCCTAAGCTGTGAGAGTGTGTCAAATTAGCTCACATCTCTGGAGCTGTGTCCCATACAGAATTATGCCAACAGCAAAACTGACACACACAGAGCATTGCTGGGAACATACATAGAAGACACACTTCTTTTGCTACTCTTCCTGTTGGAAATAATCATGCCTTATAGATATCTTGTTCCAAACTGATTAAACTCCTTTATGAACAATGAAGCCCTTGAAGTGTATTCCTGACAACACTTAGTGAGAAAATGACAAGTTCCTCCATGCAGAAGGAACAGCCAAACAGGAAAAAGAAAAGCTTACATAAGTAATACAGTTGATCTTTCCAAAAGAACTTTCTAACATACTAAACATTGCAACACAGAACTGAGTGAATAATAAAAGTCAAAGCTGGTTTAACCACAAGGTCATTTTCTACTTTGAAGGATTTTCCTTTATTGAGATCAGTCTCATAAGATGGATCCTCTGAGGAAAAAAACCTGGGCAAATATCCTAAGGTGTCAACACTTTTGCCCACCTGCATTCCCAAGACCTCTTAAGGAATGATTTATATTAACAGAACAATACAAACTTGTCCTAGCAGGAACATGAACTCTGTGACTGTTCCCTTCGAAAATATATTCTTTTTGTCATCTGTTCTCTTTGTAAATACCTTGAATTGCCAAAATCATCTGACTCACCTGTCCCCAGCAGTGAGCAGGCCATGAGCCCTTCTCAAGAATAACACTTTCTCCTTTTGCAGTCCCTTCTAATTGCAGTTCAGCTGATGTATTAGCACAGGATCCATGGATTCTGCAGGAGAAATCATGCATGTCCTTGAGGACTGCTCATTATATTAACAGCTTTAGCATTCATTTCATCCACCACTAGATGTGCACGAATGAGATCCTTAAGGTCCCTTCCAACCCAAACCATTCTCTGAAACAGTATGAAAACACTGGTTATTTGCTGTTGCTCAACTGCTTTTTAAAAATAGGCAATAATGTAGTAGCTTTCTAACTCTCCCCTTGCAGAGATGAAAATTTATTAGATCACCTGACCACTCCAGTGGAAGCAGATCTATCATTGTGATGGAATATCCATGTATTCATACCCACCCTTACAGGCATTTAAACCTCAGAAATTGCCTTGTGTTCTAGGAGAGGAAAGGGAGGCAGAAATATTTATTTGGGTGCCTTGTTGGGGAAGGAAAGGGGAAGGGAAAAATGTTGGCTAACATTTCCTAGAATCAGTAGAATGGACATTAAAGCCTTGGCAAGTTACATTTATACTCCACAGCTAACAGCTGAGGTTGCATCAGAACTGCAGATGATATTACAGACTGATGCATCTTTTTGTTATACTATAGCATCCCACATAAAATCACCACTAGAAAGGCTGTTCAGAGCTTTTGTTTTAATGTGGGAAACCATAATTGTGCTTCAGGCATCTCAGTCAAGCAGAACAAAAAAGTTTATAAAAAAAAATTTTATTTGAAGCACAGGCTCTAGCCATGACCCCGTTAGACATCAAATGTTTTTCATTTAATTTAACTAGAACCAAGGACTTTCTCTGCTTACCACATTTTATGAACTCAACTGACTGCAGAGGAGGTATTTTATGTCTCTACTGCTAAGCTGTGTGTGAAAGCATTTGTAATTTAGCACAAGAGCATACAGGAGGTACAAACTTAGCTATTAGTGTATCAATAATATGTATTTACTCTGAACTTTCTGAGGTTTGCTGTTTTGGTTTTTTTAATCTATTATGAAAAACATTTTTATAGAACATTTATTTCCTTTCAAAGGAAATGCACATCTTATACTACAACCATTTTGGTTCTCTTCTAGAACCATTTCCAGGAGCTGAAATTCTCAACTAATGGGGGTAAGTTTCTGACTTAAGACCAAACTGTTGTCCTCTCTTGCAAAAACCTTGATGAATGTTGCCCTGTTTACCAATTTAAAAAATTATATCCTTAAGATTTAGAATATTGACAGGAATACATAGTTAGATACAAGATAAAGCACATGGAGGGCAGGATGAGTCTGACACCTTCCTGTTGAACACGAGCTGATCTTGGACTTCATGTCCTTGCACTTGCCTTCTTTCTAGTGTGCTGCAATTTGCAGAGCTCTGGAAAATTACATGGGATAATCAGGAGAGTGAGAAAATTACTTGCCCAGTTTTTGAAGGAGCTAAAAGACCAGAGATGATTTGCATTTGCTCACTGGCAAAGGCATCACAGCAGGATGTGCCTGTAAATAAGGTGTCATTAATTTACCTGTTTCATCTCACTGAGTTATTGAGGCACTGGATGCTGCTAAATCAATAATAATCAATCACAGCAAATGCATGGACAGCACGTTCTCTTCACTGCTTCAGCTATGTAGCAGATGCTCAGCTAGAAAAACTCTGCTTCCTGCCTCCAGGGGCCCCAGCAGCAGTGAAATTGGGACTTCACACCTCTAAGTCCTGCATAACAAAAAACCATGACACAGGAGAGTGCACAGTCCTTGGACTTCCCTCTTCAGTTTCTTAAGATGCAGTGCCTGATTGTTTAAGTGGTGCTCATTTTCACTTCACTTAATTTCGTTTCTGGTAGTTCCTGTGGTTTGTTTCCCATCTATCAGGGATCAAAACAGGGCCTCAATGAAACACCCAGCTCAATGTATTCCTTCAGAAATAAAAGTATTACTTGCAAAAAAAAATTAAAAAAAAACAAAACAAAACAAAACACAACACTTTTCTACCCTCATGAATTGTAGCAGCAATTGAGAAATGGGTTTCTTTGTGTCATTCTACCACACATTACCAAATAGTCAGGAAATCTCACAAATAGGAAATGTTACAACTTTTCTTTTTTTTGATACTGCTACTACTACCTTTACAGATATAATTAATCTTTTCCATGCCTTCACTCAGGATATTTGCCACACAGCACCATCCCCAAAATCCTTGTTACATACCCTTAAAGCAGCACTGTTTACATTCACACTCAGTATTTATTACACAGGGTCTGAAGAGTTTGCATATCTATATCCAGCCCTTCTCCACAGCTTTCCATTTCTCACACTTATCTTTGAAACAGCTGGAAGTAATTGCTGGAAAACCCTGATAATCCTATTCAGATAAGCCACAAGTAACACCACATTTCTATTATTCAAGAGTGTTCAAGTAAACCAGAACATATCAGTCTTTGTAATACGGCTTTCTAAACTTTCTTTGGTTACTCCATCAAATGAAAGTTAATAGGTGCATTTGGTAGCATATAAGTCACTTATAAAAGGATACTAGGAGCAGCCACACATCCAACAACCTAGCAACACTTATTTAGAAAAACACTACAAGTCTTGAAAACAAGACTTCTTTTTCATGCAGCTAAGTGGAAATTATCTGCTTTCTTCTCTTCAAGGTTACACCCAGGTTTCATTTATGGCATGATCCCCAGCTGTGCAAATGCTTAAGTTGCATTCATGTTAACGGATGTTAAATATTCCAGTCTCTGAAACCATGACCACAAAATGGAGAATTTCAATGGCTACATTTGAATAAGCAAATTTGAAACTTGGGTCTTGATGAGCAGGCAAAATACTTTCATTTCCTTCAACTTACAGATTCGTTGATTTCAAATCTAAAAGAAAGAGATGCAATCGTGCCACCTGACCTCCCAAATTCCATCAATACACAGTTTTCTCCAGAAGCACAGAATTACCCTTTGTGCTCACTGCCTGCTTTGCTCTCTTGTATTTAGTCTCAGGCAAAGAGCAAACCCAGGCTGGGTACTGTGGAGCATCTGGTTCTGCTGTGACCCAGAGAAACTTCACTGACCTTTAAAGCTAAGCCAGTGCAAAATCTCAGTCAAGTAATAGTGTTTGGTATGAGTGATGGTTTTTTATTGTGCACAGTTATGCCCTGGAAAACGGAGTGGGTACAGTCCTGTGAAGCAATAAAGAGGAAGTGAACATTGCAGCTTCCTATGCACTCCTGAAGTGCCTACAAGTTAAAAACCCACTGCTGCTTTCCAAGATGGCTCTCTCCACAGAGTGACTTTCTACTTCTTCCTGTTTAACTGTTGTGCTTGGACACTGGCTACAGGTTTGCCTTAGATACTTGTCTACAGCAAGAAAATAAATGTATGATGCAGACAGATATAAATATTCTCTCAGAGTGATTCCAGGAGAAGAAATTCCATGAGAGAAATAGATTGCCAGGGAACAAATGGTGATTGTCAGGCCACAGCCAGGGTAGTATTACACAGACAACTGCAGCTAATTTTTTAGTCACCAGGCAATGCAGCACAAGTCTGTATTTCTTTCCTCCTATTTTCCATAAATATTTCTCTATACTTCAGCTTTCAGTACCTTTCACAGGCCTACAGGGCTTCCCTTTTACTTGACATCATTTTAACTAGCTACCCTGTTGCTATCTCCTCCTTTTCTGAGAGGTGCAACAGTTCTTTCTATATCTGTCTATAATTTGCCTAAACAGCAGGTAATAATGTTACAACAAACATCAATCACAACAGCAAAAAAAAAAAAAAACCAAAAAAAACAACCAAAAAAAACACAAACCCAAACCATCTAGGAAGCTCCTGTGACATTAAGAGGCAGTGAACACAGCATTACTTCTGGATGGTAAAAAAGGTGTCTCTCAACTGGTAGAGTTTTCTCTCCAACAGATTTCTTTCTAACAAGAGGAGAATGTTAAAGATGCATGCTTCTGAGGTTCCATATACAATAACCTGATATTAGTACAAAGAATAAAAACCCCTCTGACAGACCGACAAGATAAAGCCTGCCAACCATGTTGTGCTACATTCAATAGCTACACTGCAATGCACAGACTCACTGAAGCCTGTGGGCAAATTTGAGGTATGGAAGTGACAAGTTAATTAAAAACTTACTGCTAAAAAAGAATCAAGTTCAGCTCTAGCTCTGCAGAGAATTTCAGTAATTCATCTAGCTCTCTATAACCTAACCAGTGCATGCTGACTGCAGGAATAAATGAAAAAAACCCACAGTCTTTGCTTTGGGCTGGTGGGAGTAGGCTCTGGTAATGTTCAGAGCAGGGTCAGTAGATACTTTCAGCACTTACTGTTAGGCTAAATGGGTGAATAAAGAGGTCCACCCAGTTTTGCTGATGGAATTTCTTTAAAATGGGGATATTTGACTGTGAAATAGAAAAAGGCTGTTTGAGGGGTAGGGCCAAATTTTCCTCCCTGACTTCAATTAGAAACCACAGCCATGGATTTGGTGTGAGGCAGATGCTGTTCTGTTCCACTACTGCAAACACCTAGTAATGGGAACTAAGCACTTTGGGAGCACTTAGGGTACAGACTACTGCTCCTGAGTAATTTGCTTTCTACTTACATAATTCTTCAGATAGACCCAATGCCTTTTTATAAAATTGTACTGATCTCAGAAAAGTCAAAAAGCAACTCAAAAATCTAACTTGGGTAACAATATTACAAATCCAAGTGAATAAACTCAGTTCCACTGCTCACTGACAAATACCAGCTTGCTTTGCAGCAGCTGATTACATGTCAAGAAATCACTTTCCAGTGCATAAGTTGAATGCCCATATGTCTGTTTTACAGCTGAGTTATCTGAGGCATCAAACAGGCTAAAAATACTTAAGATCCCAGAAGGAAGCAGGGTCAGGCTAGAGCATCATTCGATATGAAAACAGCAGTCATTCTTCCAGTATCAGAGCTCACTAACTTTGGAGAGTTGGTCAGTCTGCAGTGCCCCCTTTGAACCACTGCTACCTAGTTACTGAAGTAGCATTTTCTCTAGAAATCTCTAGTATCTCCTTGTTTTCACATAACAGCTTTTATTTGAAACATCTGCTGTCAAAAAACCTTCCAAGACAATGGCAGCCCAAGCCATCCCCATGTTTCTGCTGTTTTACTTCTCACTAGGCAAAGTTCCTGGGTTCTTTACACAGAGATTCTGGTCTAATATCAGTTTTTCAGCCCTTGTATTTAATGGATTTCATCAAATCTACTAGATTTGATGTCCACATTGGGGATGCTAACAGGTGATTTTTACATACAGCTTTATCTCAGCTCTTTTCTTCACTAATCCAAACGAACCATTTCCATTGCCATTTTAAAGGCTGACATGTTACTGTAACATTGAAATTCTGCTGATATCATCTCTCAGTGTGCTGTCAGAATCCATGACCAGCATGCAGGAGAATGTCAGAGGCAATTTTTCATCACTGACCACAAGCACTCAGTCCACTGAGAAGAAAAGCTTGTCCGACTCAAACCCCACCCTGCTCTGCAGAAACTTATAGCATTTGATTTGAACACAAAATTCAAGCATGATACAAAAACCAGAGGGTAAAATCTCTGGAGTATCACATGTCTGGGAAGATTAGACATCAGTGTTGCTACCAGTAACGTGAGACTTCAGTGAACATCTCCCATCGTGAGCTGAACACATTTCACTGAACCAGGCTTATCTTCCTGGACTCAGCTCTCCATAAGAAAAAGCAGTCAATTAGCTAAAAGTACTGCACAGACAAGTCCAAATTACATCTATTTCTCCAGAACCCTAATAGGCATAAACTATGTGCAGAACCAACAGAGTTGATAATTAACAATCAAAATATAAAGCAGAAATGAAATTATGCTAATCCACTGTCATGGTTTGACACAGAAGTGGTTTTATGCAAAAAGGCCTTCTCGTTCTGATCAGAACCAATCAATTGACTTCCACGAAAGAGTTAAGATTGGAGGCAAAAGATGAAAGAAAGCCTAGCAAAGAAATCTATGGTAGCTTGTTGAAAATGAATTACTCAGTCTAATGTTTGCCCTTTAAGTCATTCCAGACTTACTACAATATATCTGCTAGTGTTTTGGCCTCTAGATAACTTGCCTAGTAAATCAAAGCAAAATAGTGCATAATTAAAACCTAGTCTGGTTCAGATTATAGAATATACAATTTATTTTTACAAGTAAGAAGACAAACCCCATAATTCACTTGACATTTCACCACTCTCTTGAAATATAGTCTTTCCACTGGTGAAAATAAACTGCCTAGCAGCTGTGTTATATATTTTACCTAAATGTATATTTAGATCTATGATGTGTACAGTCTAACAGATTTGTAGCAGTTTTAAGGGGCAGAGACAGTCCCTACTCCACTTTCACACAGGCAAGTTGGGAAAACATGGTAATAAATGGCATTTGGGTGAGCAGAAGAACAGTAGAGACCTGCAGGACCCTTTATTAGTACCAACTCAATGAGAAACAGCCTTTACCTTGTTTGGGTTCCTCCATTCCAATCTGTGTCTGCAGGACCCCTGTGCTCAGAACCAGTGAGGTATTAACAGCACAAATCCCTAATATCTGGCTCATTTCCTACTCTCCTCTGAGTTCATTTCCCTGCTCCAGCCATCCCATTTATATAACATAGATGTTGAAAGCTGAATCATTCTGTTCATCCTTAACTGGAATGCCAATTCCATACATTTCCCTACAGCTACATAATCAAGCCTGTACGCTTGATGGAAGTTGCAAGAGAAGAGGGAATAGTCTCTGCACATTCTTGTCCCTTTTTTTGTAGCTCCCACTCCATCATAGACAGAACAACTGCATTCTACTTTCCTCAGGCATAAGCAATGCTAACTGTGGCACATTTTGAAGAAGTAACACAGCATTTTCTCCAGCTACAAGCTTTGAGATAGTTTCTGCAAAGGAAACAAAACCTTAATCCCAAGATATGCAATCACCATCTTTTTTACGACAGCCCTCAGCACTGTTTATTACTTGCTACTCCATGACTCCAGGAAAGTCTGTATTACAGTAGATAGAGAAGATTATTTCCTGTTGTTACTGTGTGGCAATATTTGTATTAATGTCCTGCCACAACCGCAAGACAACTCAGCTCTCAGCCAGGGAGCAGAGCCTGTTATATATCTTCCACCTAGCTTTTGACAAGGAGCTGCTGGGAAGCTTTCAGCTGGAAACAAGCACTTGCTTCAGGCTAAATTTTGTAGATTTTCTGTGTTGCTACCTCAAAGATCTCCTTGCAAGGCAGGACTTCTCAGTTCTGACATTGTCAGTGGTCCTTTCAAATTCTATCACCTAAAGTGGAAGGGGAGGAAGGATATTTAAATGATATGGAAAGACCAGTAGTCCTTAGCAAAACTTACTTGCATTAAAGTACAGTCTTGGGAATCACCAAGTACCAGGCGCTCTGCCTTCTCAAGCAAGTGCTTATTGCAGACAGGACACAAGGACAATACTAGAAAACTCTACCCAGAAGCAAAGACTTGAAAAAATAACTTTTTTTGTCCCACTAGCTGTCTCTTGACATGTACAAACTATATTTTTTGCCCTTTTGTACTGTCACATGTTAGTTACCATCAACATATTTTCCATTCATGTGAGCAGTCTGTCTCTCATTTCAATCTCCAAACAAGAGATTATCCCGTTGGCACGGCCTGAATCACTGTCAGAGGAAGGGTTAACCCTTGGGATCATGTGGCTGTCGTGGTATGAGGGACAGCGCTCCGAATGTCATTTCTCCTGTCAATGAACGCGGAATAAAGGTGGTGCAGGCACACAACATCCCAGGTATGTTGGCTCCCTCCACAGGCAAGCAGGATAACCAACACTCTCTTGGGCAGAAGGTGTCCCACACATCTTAAAGGGTGAACCACTCTCTCTCTGGGTGTTTCTCCCCCAAGAGACTGGATGATTAATTACCCACACAGTGCAATGGCAGTGCTGTATGAGCAGCATCCCTGCCCCCTGACCGCCCTGCAGGCCATGCCAAGATGGTTTGGGATAACCCACATTTGGCTGTGCTCTCTGCTTCTCAGAGACCCTAATTCAGGTGGGCTCCTATGAGATTGCTGGTAAATTAAAGGCACAGGGCAATGGTCCACGTCCTCCCTTATCTGAACCACTGACATTAAGGGGAGTTTGGACCAGGTTGTGTTTTCCCCCTAAGGAAATACTTTGGGACTCCTTTGCCTGGACCTGCAAAGGCTTTGTGTGGCCCTCCCATCACAGCTTCAGGCTACTGCTCCTGAGAATCCTCTCCAAACCTAGTGAGCGTGAAAAATTCAGCCCCTCCAAGGGATCCTAAACTTTTACATAATCCTGGCTGCATTGTGTAGTTTCTCCTGTCTAAGCAGATCTTAGAAACACTGCTACTTACTCTTTCCTAAAGAGAAATCAGTGGAACAGCAAAAACTAATTTCCACCTCCGGGTATTGGAACAAACCCACTCAGGCTGAGCCTTCTTCCAAGCCTCCCTCTAAGGCATTTTAAACCCAGAAGGTACTACCATAGACATAATTCAACAGTTTGCCCTCCAATGGTGGGGAAATCCCTGCAGGGCATTTTTTCATCTAACAAAACTAAGTCTCTGGCTAACATGTTATGTGTTTCTCAGCTTCAGGAGACTGTATGATTAGTTATCCACACAGAGGGAATGCTCTGTGAGAAGCATCCTTGCTCCCTGACCACTTTGCAGGCCACACACTAAGCACATTTAGGACGCCTCATGTTTGGCTTTCCTCTCTGGTACTTGGAAACTCAAATTCAGGTGAGTTAGGTTTAGTGGGGTTTGTGGTACAAACCATCAACAAGACCTCTGATAGAGAAGAAATCAGGTTTTCAAGAAAAATTCTTCATTACTATGTTTAAGAAAGGATTTTGTCGTTTCAGCTTAATGGCCTCTAGGCTTTTTCTGGCAGTCCCTAATGCGCTAGACTGGAGGCTCTTGTGTTCAGTGCAATGATGCTTTCTCTGTGTTAATACTGAAAATAAACTATGACACCACTTGGAATCACTGGGTGTCCTTGGGAGCTTAAAATGGTTCAGCACAGATTAGGAGCAGCACAGGAGACCAACCACAGAGCACATCAAGAATGATCCATGTGACAAAGCAGCAAGCGTCTGAGAATGTTCTATAAAGTGTTCTACGGCTGGCACTCAGGTTTCATGGCAGAAAATTGGTTGTTCAGTGTGGAAGGAACACAAAAAAATGATCAAGAGAAGGGATGGCCAGGAGAAAACATGCCCTCTGCTTCCTTCATCTTCCCTCAGGTTTGTGCTAAGCATGATGTCGTAAGGTCTGGGATATCCCCTGGGTCAGCTGGGTGGGTTTTCCTAGCTGTGTCCCCACCCAAATCCTTGTGTATCCCCAGCATCCTTGCTGGCAGGACAGTACAAGAAGCAGAAAAGGCCTTGATGCTGTACAAGCCCCACTCAGCAGTTACTAAAACATCCTTGTGTTATCAACAGTGCGCTCAGCACAAATCCAAAATACAGCCCCATACCTGCTACTATGGAGAAAAATAACTCTACCCCAGCTAAAACCAGCACACATGGAAAATGCAGCTTGTACATTTCAAAGAAATTAAAGCCCCTCATTAGCCATGCACAGAAACTAATTGTGACATAGGACAGTTAAGAGACATGAAAGCAAAGCTTAATTGAGCTGAACTGAAAGCCTGTGATAAGTTAGGTACAGAATCCCAGAATTCAGCACAGCCTGTTTTACCCAGCTTGTCCTCTCTGGGTAGCTTGGATGTGTCTACAGCACAAAACCCCTTGCAGCACAGACACTGGGGGAAAACATCAGTCTGAAATGGAAATCTGCATTTTGCCACCTGACTGTCACAAGGCAAAACCCAAAGTAAGTGCCCTGCAGTGAGGGGTGGCACAGCTTCCTCTCTTGTTCTTCCACTCACAAGTCCCACAGAAGCCACTGTCTGATGGACAAAATAAGGTGCCAGAGCAGCTTGCTGGGCCCTTGCAGTGGAAAGTTCCACCGTGGGACCCAGCTGCTCATTAAGGGAAACTACCCAGTTATTTCACCCTCACAGGTGTGGAGATGCAGTGGCTCTCCAGGTCACCATGCACAGCAGCCATTTCCAGGAAACAAAAGAACAACTGCATGAAAGACATGAATAAAACATATCCCATGCAAGGCAATAAAAAAAGCCCTTATCACAAGCTGAAACAATACCGCACCATTGATTCTTTAAGACATGCCCCAAAATAACTAGAAGGTTTAAAGAGTCACTTTTTAACAGGATATAGCCCAGAGAATATTTTAGGTACTAAAACTGATGCCATTTTTACAGTGACCATTTGTACTATTAGGTTTCACGACAGGATATTTCCACTTGGGCTTCCTAACTCTGCTGCATGTGCTTTAACCTTGTGATCCAATTTAATTCAGAGATTTCTCACTTTATCAGAACCAGGCCCATGTCAGCATATTTGTGTGGAAGTGCTATCAAAGTGTGCCCCCTTTTCCTGCAACAGCAGCTTTTGGCAGTATAGCTCTGCTAACTCAAACTGGGGTCTCCTTCCCAGGGACTCCCTGTGGGAAACAATCACTGTTGCTCTTCAACATCTGTAGCACTTTGGGACATCTTTACAGCCCCATGGCTGTTACACTGGAAGATGGGGCACACTGAACTGACAGGGTTGTAGCTCTAACCCATCCCAGATCCTGTCCCAGCCACATTAAAGACAGGACAAGTTTATAACTGTACCTAGCACACAAAACAGTTGGTGAATACCCAAAACTAGCAACCTAGTTATAGCTGCTGCGAGACAGAATCAGTGTTTCATTTCTGAAGCCCTTAAAATGTGGGGCAACAGATTCCCTTCCCATGTGCTGCACCTAACCTTTTTAGAAATCCCAAGCTGGCTTCGTGGTGCTCTCATGAAAATCAATCCAGCTAAGTACAAAGGGCTTCCCACCAAGATGGAATACATTTCATTTCGTGTGAATGCAGTGATTTGTCCTAGGCCCGGCAGGTTAAGAATTGATTGCCAGGTGCTGGTGAGAAAGAAAAGCCAACCATTTGCACAGACTCTCTCCTATTTTAGTGCAAGCTAATACCACAATCAATGCTGATAGCAGCCAGAAGCAACTGCAGAATGTCAACAATGGAAGAAAACACCTGACAGCTCTACAAGTGTGGGAAGCAAGAAGCTTTGAGTGGCACACAGAACATCTTTAACCACCTTGTCCCTTAACTATCAGAATTGTTTTAGACCCTCAGGATCAAGTAGCAGCTGGCTGGTATCAGTCTCCTTGTAGTCAGACACTTGAGCAAAAAAAAGCCATCAGTAATGAGCACATTGCTTTCTTCCCAGCTCCCCCAGCGTGCATAAACACACCTGAACATCCCCAATGTCTGCTGTCAGCACAGGTGGGTTTGTGAGAAACCTCTGATACAAAAGAGTTTTCTGCCATACCTCCTCTTCCTGCCAGCTGCAGCTTCTAGTAGGACTCCTCTGCACAGGCTGGTGCATGCAGCAGCTTGGCAATGAGATTAATGGTCACAAGGCAACAAAAGTGAGATCAGGGTAAAACCAGATCCATCCTTGGGCAGAGAGAAGAGGAACAACTGGCTATGAAATTGAATTCCTGCACAACAGGACATGTAATTGAATTGTCGGTTATATTTTATCAATTAAAAATTATGGAAGAGTTCAGTGGGATGAAGTATTACAACTGATAATCCAATCTGTGTCCTTTAGAGGTTTTTTACCCATCTGTCTCCCAAAGGCTGTCCACATTCACGCCAGGAGGCAGTGTTCTGATGGGATTTTAAGACCAGCATCAGTCTGTAAATCATGTTCAGAATCAGCAAAATGACACAGGCTTTAGATGACAGCAGAAGGAATTTCTGAACAGCCCCACCACTCTGCTACCAACAGCCCACACACCTGCAAGGCAGGGCAGACTGATTTGAAATTCACCCACCTGCCCTCTAATTCTCCCCAAGTATCCAGCTGGGTCACTCACCAGCACTAATGTCAATGTCTCTCACTAGAAGGCAAGGCACAGTCAGTATTAGCTTCTCACCAATGTTTGATAACTCCCTGGAAAATGTTTTCCTGACTTGACTGAGGTCAAAAACAAAGGAGTGTTTCACACGTGGCAATATATCCTCTAGCAGCTCACTGTCTGATCAAGGAATTTAAATACATATTTTATTAGTTAAAGTCAAACTCTCAGATGAAATATGATCACCTTATTGGAAAATAAAATGTAACCTTCCACTCAGACCCAGAAGTTAATGTAGTTTTTATTTGATGCACTTGCTTTATTGTCTGGCCATAAATTTCTGATGGGGATCTGCCTCAAATACAAGCATCACAGAATGAAAACAATTAAAGGCCACGGCCTGGCTGCTGTGCAGAAATGGGTAAGGTACAAGTCTTTTCACCTTCAAATCACTTCACAGATTGAAAAAGCTTAAGGCTTCAACAGACCATTAGGTCATGGTGTCTGACCTCCTGTAGATCAGACCCTTAAACTGCACAGTTGCCTCTGGACTAAACTCAGCCTGTATTAATTGACTAAGCCACTTTTCAGCCAGACAGCCATTCTGGATTTCAAGACAACAGAACACTGGAAACCTACCCTTGATCTTTGATAGTGAATTCCAGAGCTTAATTCCTGCTCTTAGGAACTGCTGCTTTGTTTTCTCATTACAGTTGCATGTTTTGAATTTTTACCCATTTGTTACTGCATCTCTCACCCTAGTTCTGCAAATATGCTTCGCATGGAAGAAAATGGATAGTTAGGGTCTTCTGAGAGAGCTCAGCAGCATAAATTCCTCACATCCTTCCTAAAAAGTATTTACCTTTTTTTAAATCAGCCTAACCACACTTTACTGTATTGTCCATATGTTTTAGTACAGATTTAAAAACATGTACCAGTATTTTGGGCTTATTTCTCTTAGTGGCTTAATCCAGTATCAATATGCAGGAAAAAAAAGCAATGAAATACTGACATACCTGTGTCCAATTTGCATACAGCCATTTCAGGGCTATTTTGCATTAATGACTCCCCTCCACCCAGACTGCCTTGCCCACCAGTCTGTCCTCACTGTAACACAGCACCCACAAATATCATTCTATTAGCTACTTACTCGTAGACTGTAAACAGAAATACTGAGCTGGGGCTGTTTCTAACAAACCCCCTCAGCTGATAACGATTCCCTAATCGACAGCTACAATGACATCAGCTTGTTAACGCTTATCCTTGCGGCTCTGAACAGCTAATTCTTGCAAATGGAAAGCGCCTGTGGAGTTGGGTACCTCTTGTCCCCTGCACAATTACTTTTTCCAACCCTACTTAGCTTGTTTGCTAGCACCTGCTTCCCTTTAAGCCATATTGACCAGCACTAACACATTCCCATCCTGTAATTCTTTATTGAGTGAACCTCAGTTCAGTTTTGACATATTTTCCCTGGGACTTCTGACAGAATAGCCAGTCTACTGATGAGCCCTAAACCAATGTGAGCTCATAGCCCAGTGATCAACTCCCGTCTGTTTATCTCTTCACATATGCCACAAAGAGGAGAAACATTACTTACAATACAAAGGCAAATTCCAGCTAAAAACCGTATATAAAAAGTCATAGTAATTCTGAAGTAGATGATAAGGGTTTGGGGTTTTTTTACTGGGAAAGTTCTAGCAACGTTTGCAAGCAACAGTAAAAAAATCCTTCTGCTCCTGTCTTGGGTCGTCAGTCACCCTTACAGTACAAATACACCTTCCCAGGTATATTAGCCCCCCTGGCTGGGTGTGCATCCTGAATTCCCCAATAGCCTCTGAGAAATTCATAATCTTGCCCACTCTGCTAAACCTCCCCTGGCTGGTAATCCTTATTCTGCATGGAAGGAAAAAACATCTGATCAGAGAAGATGCCCTCAGGTTAGGGGAGCAGGTACTGAGCTCCACTAGCAAAACCCCAAAAATCAAACCAGCCGCTGGTAAAGGAGGCTTACAGAAGCAGGTCTGGATTTCCAGCCCTTCAAAAAGGAGATGACAACAATAGAACGTTGTTGGAGCACATTCAAGTAACAAGACAGCTTACAAAGACTGTGAGAGTTTAAAAGACTCTCCAACTATTCCTCTCCAGTTTTATCCTTTACTGCAAAGTAGAAATACATAATGACAATTATCTGCTTTCAGAAAATAAAGATGCTAATTCAAAGGACAAAAGCCTAGTCATATGGCTACCTATAATGCTACAAGCTATGAGGAGTCACAACAAAATGCCATATCCAACAGAGATGAACAAGGCAAGGCAGTAGAAACTATAGGAAGTGACTATTCCCTAATCTTCAGAGCAGAAAATTATGGCCATGGACTTTGACCATATGAAATACTTACAAAATACTACACATACCTTACCATTTTCCTCTAATTTCATAGTCAGTGTAGTACCTTGGGACTGTCCATACTTAGTAGAGACCAGGTAGGCAGAATACGCTAGAGAAAGCAGTTTCAATCCTTCCTGACTCTTAAAACACCTCAGAAACAGCAGTGCCAATCATTACATGATGGTTTAATGGTGCTCAGGTGTGCAACCAGAGTGCATGTTTCAAAAGCAAGGCAGCAGTGCAGTGTTTTGTACCCAGAAATAAAGCCCCACACAGGCAATAATTGAAGCATTATGTACCCTGAATTATAAAAGTACCAATGGTGATTGCAGCATTTGAAAGCCAACCAAAATATAACCATGCTGGCACTCACCCAAAGCTGTGAGGTAACTGATAGCACATGTTTTCCTCAATCCTTGCCCCAAACAATCCCCACATGCTACACTGTGAAAATATATCAATTGCTTGACTTACAGCATGGTAACTGATCTGGTTCCCACCCCCCTGCCATGGGCAGACACCTGCCCCTAGACCAGCTTGCTCGAAGCCCCATCTAAGCTGACCTTGAACACTTCCAGGGATGGGACATCCACAACTTCTCTGGGCAACCTGTGCCAATGTCTCACCAACCTCACAGTAAGGAATTTCTTCCTAATATCTAATCTAAGCCTGCTCTCTTAGAATTAAAAGCCATCACCCCTCATCCTGTCACTCCATGCCCTTACAAAGTCCCTGTCCAGCATTCCTGTAGGCTCCCTTTAGACACTGGAAGGTGTTATAAGGTCTCCAGGCTGTACACACCAACTCTCTCAGCCTGTCTCCATACCAGAGGTGCTCCATCCCTCTGATCATCTTAGCGGCTCCCTCTGGACTCGCTCTGACAGGTCCATATCCACATGCTGGGGAGCCCGGAGTTGATGCAGCTCGGCAGGTGGGGTCTCGCCAGAGCAGAGCAGAGGGACAGAATCCCCTCCCTCCCCTGCTGCCCAGGCTGTTTGGGATGCAGCCCAGGATACAATTTGATTTCTGGGCTGCAGGCACACATTGCCAGGTCATATTGAGCTTCTTATCCATGAACACCCCCAAGTCCTTCTCCTCAGGGCTGCTCTCAGTGCATTCTCTGCCCAGCCTGTATTTGTGCTTGAGAAGCCCTGACCCACAGGCAGGATTTTGCACTGGGCCTTGTTGAACTTGAAGTTCATAGTTCACACAGCCCCACCGCTGAAGCCTGTCAAGGTGCCTCTGGGTGGCATCCCTTCCCTCAAAAGTCAAAATTTTAAGTTCACACTGTTGCAACAAAATGAGTGCTGTGCTGATGGCCTATTTTCAGTCTAATGTTCTTAGTCTGGTAAACTTTTTTACTTTGCTTTTGGATTTATTTTTTTTTTGGCAATGAATAATGAAGTTAGAACAGTGACTACCACAAAGAATGAAAATATAATTTCATAGAGAAGTCATTTTTCATACGTAAAGCGAAGTCCCTAAGCCCTAAACAAAAAAAAAAGGAAATGGATTTGCATGGGTGTTGTCCCCCTAACAGATTACTTACATCATTTTCAGGTTTCTTCATAGAAATCCTTTTTCTAAATAAATGCAACTCATTGTACTAGGACTTTATTTTTTTTTAAAAATTGTTTAACTACCAAGACCTCATTAATCCAAAATTCAGTCCCACATTATACTTAAAAACATATTATATATTGTTTTGAATCATCCTGAAAGGCATCTTGTGGTAATTTTTACTCCTTTATTCTGAGCAAAGTTCTCTTTTTGTCATTTTTGGCTTTGATGAAGGGAAAACTTTCTGGTACTGTGGGACTGTTAGTTGAAGAAGTACAACCTAAGTACAACTGCATGCGAGAAACAAGCTTTGTAATCTGCTCTGAATACAGCTAAATGCTCACAAATCTACAGAGCCCAGAAGCCAATTAATTTGCTCTTCTGTGCTCGGTATGGATGAGAAGAGTTTAATCACAAAATAAAACCGGGAATGTGCTGCTCTTCCACCATCCCTAAGGCCTCGACGTGGGTTATGTGCGCTTAGCTCTCCATCTAGTGGGGAGCTGCTAGCTTTGGCTCCCGGCTGAAGCAGGAAGGATGCCCGGGCCAGCAATGGGGAATGGGCTGGGGGGTTGGCACTGCTCTGTACACACGTTTGATAAGCAAAATTTCCTGTCCGACCACCCAGGAGCCGCTGTCAGTCACACTCCTCCACCCCAGGCTGTCACTGCCCCTTGGCAGCAGGGGGTCCAGTGACCCTGCTTGAGTGCCCACACACCCCACACTCACACAGACAGGTTTCCCTCACTGGCTGGACCCCAGGTTCCCATAGCAGAGTCCCACTCATCTGGATCCTTAAAGTAATTTAATGGTGGTGCAGTAACACCATAACAGCTCGGGTTGTGCTTCTGACACGCAAACTTGAGCAAAGGATTCTCTGGACTTTTATACCTTCGCAGTCTGCATTCCTGTCCCAGTGGGGTTATTTAGTCTGGGGTCTTCTCACTGTTCATCAGCTCCTGCTGAGTCCCAGGGTGACCAGTCACTCCCTGGCACAGTCCCAGCCCCTTGCTGTGGGCTCTGATGTTTCCCTCGCCCAGGGCACAGCCTGTAGCTGCACACCAAGCCACCAGCACTGTGTGAGTTCCTCATCATCCCTCTGTTTTAACTGAGCATACCTGCTGATTTACTTTAAGGAAAAAGAAATAAGAAGACAGCTTTCAAGGCATTTAACCACTGCCCTCACAAGTAACAAACATAACAGAATTAAGGCCACAAAGATTGCCGGGGAGTGGTAATGATTATCAATATAAAATCATGAAGGTTTCTCTAGAGTTACTTGTTGATCAACTAGTTGATCATTTAACTACTCATCTAATGTGAGAATGGTGGATCCAGTTTTCCCTACCTAAAACTGTAACTGCAGAATAAGAACATAGTAAGATAGTGTATAGCCCCTCCCATTTATGTTCTTACTTGGATTTTTGTGAGAAAATGTTCATTAATGTTTCCATGTCCAGGTTTTATATCATGTACCTGTATCTCCAGTGGGCTGGGCTGATACCACTGAGCATTCTTTCTTCACTCTTTCAAACTCTTTGCATATCTTTAACATATTGGAGCAAGTGTTCAGAGCCATTTCCTTTATCAATTTCTGTAATGCCTCTAGTGTGGGCTGGGCAATGTATCACAGCAATGCCTGAGGGTAATTGTACTTACTCTAATAAATTAGATCGTCCCTAATGATGTGAAAATTACACACTCCTTCCATAGCATTCCTGTTGCATGACATATCCCAAATGCTGCATGTGTCAAGGCTGCAATTTCTGCTTCTTCTGTGCTCATCCTTGCTGGAAAGTGGTTCTGCTTCCCTCACCTGTCCCTGGCTTACCACAGCATTCCCAGACTAGATCTCGGTTATGTCAGGGGACATCACATAAACCAGTCTGTGGCTTACTTGAAATATGCATCACCAAAAGTCACCTTGGTTTTGAGGCTCAAGTTTGGCCACTTTGGGTCTGTCCTTTCAGAAATGGTTCAGTAGAACTATTTACTGCTTTCCAGAAGTCATTCCTGGCCCACAGGAAGAAAGGTCCACAAAGCAGCTGTGAACACACTGGTATGGCTCTTTAGAACTGGATTCTCCTTTAAGTGCCAGAGTGAAGCAGCAAATAACCTAAATGGGAATGTATATGGATGGCATACACAGCACACCTCCATCTGCAAAGGGCATGCTCCAGGAGAAGAGCTCTGGGCAGAAGTCAGAGCACAAGCAACAAGAAAAACAACAAGCTCCAAACCAACAGTGTCTATGTCAGCATTTCTGTTGAGGGGAGAGAAAATTCTCAGCCAGTGCCACTTTGAACAAGTTGCATGCAATTTCCCTTGGAAATAGGTGGTCAAAATACCCTTCAGCCTACTCCCACCATTTATGTCACCAGTTTGCTCTTACTTTTATGATGCTGTTGTACTAAGACCTGCAATACCTGCACAGCAAAGAACATTATAATTGGGTCTATACTCACTGGACAGTTTCTTACTGAGCAGTTGTAGCAACACACCTTGAAACAAGACATCTCTACAAACATGGACAAGTGTAAGCATAGCAAGTGTGCATGCTGCTCTTTCCCGTTTGAAGATTTTAATAGCAACTAGTTTCTGCTGTGCTTGACATCCTCAAACCTTATGAATTCCTTTCTTCAGGGATGTTTGCCTCATCAGCCAACTTGGTTTTGTTTCTCTAAGCAGCTGAAGAACTGAAAAATATGGATCCACGGTATGCAGCTAGGTATGTAATTGTGTGGACAGTTTCCAACAGACTGGAGCTAACCAAGCATAAAAGCCTCTGAAGACTCAAATATTTGTCATGATTTTTAAATGCGTGTTATCTAGCAAAGCACAAGGATGGGTAAAGAGTGCCCAACACCAGACTGATAAATGTCAGAAGGGCCACTTTCATACTTCATTGCTGTGCATAGCATTTCAAGTTAGTCCTGCTTATCACATGACACCTTGACCTGCATTTTATAAGCAAAGAAGGAAAAAAAATATGGTTTTCATTTAACATTTTCAGGGGCTGAAAATGCAATTATAAAAATTCGATTTATTTCAAGTTACTGTTTAAGAAAAAAAAAATAAAAACAAAACCAAAAAAAACCCAAACCACACATCCTTACAACACTTAAACCAAGTGGCTTATCTCAGCCTTTATTAGAATAATTACAACTAAAAGAAACATGGTGCTTCTATTTTCACAGCAGGACACACATCATAGGAAGTAATGAGCTACAAAGCTATAGCAATACTGTGGGGAAAAAATTAAATAAACCAAACCCAAAGCTTGCTGCACACATTACAGCTTCTTTTAACTGGAAACCACAGTTTTCAGGACAAGCAGAGTGCAATGCAGAGGCAGCAAGAGCATCAATCTAAGCTCAGAGAACTGTGAGCCTGTCACACCAAACATGGTATCAGCTAATAGTGTCCTAAGCCACAGTGGAAGCAGAAGATGGGCAAGTGCAGATGGTTGGTTTGTCTGTTTCCCAGTCCTGCTCAGCTTCCCCCTGGTGGCACAGCAGGCAGGTGACTACCTGCATTCGGCCAGCAGGGCACAGTCACTGAGCCATCTGGGCCTCCATGGCCTGAGCTGTCCATTCTGGGGCTGTCTGACTGATCTTCTCCAGCAGGTTGTTCACTTGGAAGCACAGCGACTGAATCTGCTTGTCCCATGTTGGCAAAGCTTCACGAGCTGAAAAGAAAAGAAAAAACAACCTACACTAAACAAAGTAAGTCTCAGTAATTCCTTTGCCTTGTCAACTGCAACCCTTCCTTTTGCCACTGCCCTCACCTAACTCACAGAGGAAGCCTTCCTTGCAGTGACATCAGGATCACTTCTGTACTCAAAAGATACTACTATTCTGGCTGCCTGTTACAAACCTAACTCCTGCATTGGAGCAGATTAGACAGAGACCTTCCTGGTGAACCTGTTCCTAGAAGGAGATTGATGGAATAAATTCACACTTTCCTCTGGGTAAGAAGATGCCCAGCAGCAATGAGAGAAGTGTCAAAGGCTGTCCCTTATGGCCAACTCTGCCACCTCCTGGCCATAGAAGGATGAGCAAGCTTACTTTGGGCAGAGGCAATTAATAAACTTAATTTCCTTACCCGGGCAGGCACCACCTCGAAAAGGTCACTCTGAAAGGTGCTAAAAAAATAAATTATACTGTGGTTGAACTTACTCTCAAAGTGAACGATTCCATCAATCTGATCAATAAATCCATTCATGCGACCCTCAGTTATCATCTGAGAAGCAATCTTCTCTGCCTGGAATAGCAAGGAAAGATGTCAGAAACTTTGTCCATTCCCAAAGAAGTCAGAAATTATTCAGAATTAACAGTCTTATAGGTTTCTAACATGGGGGAAGGAACCTACAGACAGCACTCATTATGAAATGATTACACAAACTATCAGTGGCATCTAACTCCACTGTTGTTCATTCCACATTGTGTACCTCCCATTCTCTAAGATATGCTAGATATTTAACCTTCCTCGTAATATTAAATATTTCATGATTTAATATTTAATTTTATTTAATGATTCCCTAAAATTTAACTGATTTTCCTAATATTTACTACAGATATTTTCTCATGCCATTCATGCTCCTTGCTTAAAAAAAAACCAGAAAAAGGTAGAAAATGGATACCTTGGCTGCAGGGATCTCTAGTAATGCTCCAAGTTCTTCAAAGGTAATGTTGTTGTAAAGTTTGCTTGCAGATAGTAAGTTGTGCTCAATAACAGCTCTGTCCAGAATACTGGAACCTTTAGGGTTAGATGAGAAAAAAAACCCCAAAACATTACTATAAGACTGAAATATTGGTTTATATAGTAGAGCAAAAGAAAAAAATGCTTCTCTTTTTTTTTTTTTTTTCTGAAGTGCTACACGTGCAAAAGGTCCAGAGGCATCTGCCTTGCATTCCTGTTAAGCTGTGCAGAGACAGTGGACAAAAACAAATGGATGGCACACGGCTGATTTTAAAACAGATAAACCCTTTATTTAATTTCTAGAGTAAGCAAGTGGAGCCCTTGCTATAAGACTTAAGGTTGGAATTGAGGGGGCTTGACCTCCTGTGATCCTAGTTTGACAAATGGAAAAACCATTGGGAGTTTTCTTATTATTCATCACAGCTCTTAGGGATACAATTAACCTCTCTCTTACTGTGCTTGTGATAAACCCTTATCTGATGTCTCTCTCCTTGACTGAACAGTTTTTAACAGTGTAACTCATGTGCCCCTTAACCTCTAGCAGAAGATAAGCACATTATTAAATACCAACCTGCATTCTTTAAGGACAAACAGCACAGGTTATAAATGAACAATAAAGTGACCCAAGGGAAGGAATGCACCATATTGTTAGCAAGTACCTTCAACCCAGTTCTCACTTCTGCAATTACATGGTTACTTATTTTTCCTTAATCCATTATTTTTCACTAGGAGGATTTTCCTGATTCAGAGGTATTTTATGCTACGTATTTTTCCACTTTGATATTCTTCCAATCTAGAAAACTGAGACCAGTGTGTTTAGGATTCCAGTGAGTCATTACTTCATATTTTTCTGACTGTTCAGAGGTTCCAGACTTAATGTCATGTCAGTGGAGACATGTGTGAGGTCAAAACCACACCCTCACTATGTCACTTTCCTGTCAAGTCAGACAGCAGTTCAAATAAATGTACAGACCATTTATGGCCTACATGCATGTCACAGGTTTCTAGGCACCCTGCTCCTAAAACTGCCTTAGAAGCTCACGAGCACAGAGACTCAGAAATACTGGGAGGTTGTCAGGGAAGAGGACTGTATGTGGACAGGGAAAGAAAATTTGACAAGTTACCTTCCAGGAGAGTATTCCAAAACCTTAATGGCAAACCAGAAAGATGAACAAGCTTTACTATCAATGTACATGCTGAAAAATATTTTTAAAATAATGATATAAGCAATACTAAATTCTTTCCCATGACACTTCTTGTCTGATTTGGGAAGTCTAACTCCCACAGATGAACACCTAGCATTACAAGGTTTTAGAGAAGTGTGTACCATCAGCTGTAGTCGCTTTCTGGTGAGGCATTAGCATAGCTGCAAACTCTTGCAGTTGATTTCCACGGATAATTCTGTCGAGATACATTTTCTCCAAGATCCCATAGGCTGCAAGCTGCTGGCATCTCTCATCCTTGAACAAAGTAGCAAGCATGCGGGAACGCTGTTGTCCTAGGGAAGTCAAGAGGAAGGAATGCTCATAAATGACCACCAAAGCACCAAGTATTTGGAGGTGAACAGCAGAGAGTTACCATCTTTTTTCCCCATAATACATGCAAATAACAGCCAACAAAGCTCTACTGAAGAAGGAATTTGGTTGTGCTCAGTTCAAAGGCAAAGACATTGAACTAATCCAACTCTCACCTAATAGTTTGCCGACAGGTAATGCTTACAACGTGTTCACAATTTTGGATTCCTCACCAAATCTTAAGTCACAAGGTACCTCCCCAAAAGTAACACATAAGCTGATTTACTTCAAGGGAAATACTTGTGTTGGGTCTTTTACACAAAAATGTAAGGTGTATTTTACCTGCTGATGCCAAAATAGTACAATGCAAAGCATGTTTCAATGCCTCCAGCCGCTCAGTTTCATGGACTATGCTCTTGTAGGACAGCTCGTTGTACCTTTGGGCAGCCTCAATGAACTTTCTTCTGTAGTCGAGCACTCGAGCATAGCAAACCTAGAAAGGAAGGACATCTCAGAGAAAGAAAAGCAGCAGAGGTGGCTGCATAATACAGGTGTGTAAAAATTGCACACTATCCAGTGATGGGTCCCATGTATATTGCTCTTCTGCTTCCCAGGGAAATCTGTGACTTCAAAGAAATTAGCTTGACTTGAAAAGTCCTTGCTAAAGTACCATGGAAACCAACTGAACGGGCATTCCATGTGTTAACACTACAAATGTCTAAAAGCCAAGCAGTGAGCCTAAGTAAAGGAAATATTGTACAGCGGACACTGTATTCCTGTGAGTCTCCCCTTCACTACTGACACTGACAGCTACCACTCCAGCAGCAATTTATGTTTCAAGGGTTTGCTTTTCCCTTTCAGCACAGTACCACCACCTGATATTTCTTCCTTCCTTTGTGCTTCTCTACGATTCACAGAAAATATTTACACTTTCAAGTGAGTGTGTACTTCAAAAATATGGGAGGAAGAAAAAAAGGAAAGGGAAAACCAACAAACCAAAACTACCAGATGCTGAGTTACTGCTCACAGCACATCTGCTTTGTGTCATAGAATTTTAAACACAACCACACTTGACCAATTCCATTACACTGTAGTCATCACTGCTCACCAGTTACTAAAATGGTTTGAGAAATTTGTGTATGAACTATGTACACAGTAAACCCACAACAAAGCAGAAATGTCAGCAGTTAATTTACTACTTAAGATTTTAAGCTACATTTATGCATGGGACTTATTATTTAATTACTGGGGGGTGGGAGGACTTCTACTGTCTCTAATATTGGATGCAATTTTTTCCCCCTCTCAGATTTATAGACAAAGGTGGAGGCAGTATTTTCAACAATATTTCAGATGTTTTGAAGCCTAACTTTCATTTTCTATCAGTAAAGCTGGCATTTAAAGAACCATTACAGACTTATCTCCAAATGGTAAGGAATGAGTTGTTATTTATTGCTACAACATGCCTCTCAAGCTCCCAAAACCATATAGCTTTTCCCTTTGTCTCTTTTCCTATGAAGAGAGTTTTAATGGCAGTGCATAAAAATATCTCAATGTGGAATTGTCTCCCTGTAGCAAGAGAAAGCAATAAAGCAGGTTAGACAACCTTATAATGGATTTGCAGCTGTTCATTAGTTGATTCATTCTGCAGCAGGGAAGCTCGATTAATGTAAGCTTCTGCTTGAACTGGGTCATCATCCTCCAGATACAGCCTGGCAATTTTCAGGTAGGTCTCCAGTTTATAATCCACATTGTACTGCCTGTAGGGAAAGAGAAAAGCAAGTGCTCAGAGCTGCTCCAGAAATACCCTTGCTCTTAACTGCTCTAAACATTCATTATTATTCTTAAGCACTTGGCAACATTTGCTTTACTCTGCTTTCTTCCCTACTACCAAAATTAGTGCTTTCTGTACAGAGTAAGAAATTTGAGATGAATGCCAATACAGACCTGGCTCCTGCAAACACCAGTAGAAATAATGCTGTCCACCAAGACACAAATCTACACTCTTATAATTTTTTTTTTTTTGTGGACTGGAAGTTTGCCACCAGTGGTGAGCCACTTGAGTTAAGAAGCAACCTTGCAGTGCAACAGATAGGTGCTAAATAGGCAAAACTTACAGCAATTCCTTCTATGTGCAAACTGAGAAAGAGGAAAGGACTGCCAGGGAAAAGTAACAGCAAGGGTTCCCAGTATAAAAAAAAACAAACAAACCAAACCCCACTTCATGAACACACAAAAGAATCCCCAACTGCATTTGTTAATATCCAATTTCAAATTAGGTCTTCATTTTGAACTGAGAAGGTGGACACATAGAAGAACTGCCACCTTTCAGGAACCTTTCAATAACCTCAGAAACATTTTTGCAAAGTACTATTAGAAAGACTTGTTTATCAGCACTAATTAATAGTGGGTAACTTCTGGTGCAGCAAACACCAAAATTCTCACTCGCTGGTCTAGATCAGTACAGAGACAGCAGGTACAGATACAGATAACACCACAGAACTGAGTGTAGCATACTTTTGCCCTGTTTCCAAAGGGATCCCCACCAACACTTGTGCTGCATTTCTCCAGTCTTCTTCTTTCTCATAGATTGATGCAAGATGTTGCCTTATTGAAGCCACCTGAAGAACAATAAAATCAATAGCAAAAGTAGTCACCGTTTACAAAGCTCTTAAAAAGATTAATCAAATCTTTCAAGAACTGGACCACCAAAAGCCACAGCCATTTTTTGCAGTTACACCTCATATCATGCCTGTGAGGTATGAATGAGGTGAACTGTGATTAGATCCTAATGCAGAAACTTCTATTTCGGAGAGCAGCTGTCAGCAGGCAAAATATTAGTGCTTACAACCTGGCTTTTTAAGTGGAAGTGTGGGTAAAAAAAAAAAGAAATCATCTGATGTATTAAATTTAATTAATGCCTAATCATGATGACATACATGCAAGCATGTTCAGCTCAGAGTAAAAGCTGCTTAAAAAGACAAAAGATAAAGAGAAGCAAATAAAAATCATAGCAGGTACTGCTTTGACTTTCTTCTCAAATACTAGATCCTAAGGACTTTTTATATAAGCAACTTCTCTAAGAACTCCCAGATCATACTGCACATTCATACAACAAAACACAGAACTGAACTGGAAAAGCACAGCAGCACATTCAGTAGTGGAGAAGAACTGGGATTTCAAGAAAGCATTTTTTTCGTGGTAAAATGGTTATGGCTAAAATAAACACACAGAGAAAATTTATTTATTTTGAAACAAAAGCTATTTTTGGTGGTGCTCAGCAACAGGATAAGGATACATGGCCATAAACTAAAATACAAGAAGTTTCACCTCAACATGAGGAGAAACTTTACATTGAGGGTGGCGGAGCACTAGAATAGGCTGCCCAGGGAGATTGTGGAGTCTCTCTCTCTGGAGACATTTGAAAGCTACCTGGCCATGGTCCTGTGTCACCTGCTCCAAGTGGCCCTGTCTTGGCAGGGAGGTAGGACTGGATCATCTCCAGAGGTGCTTTTCAAACTTAACAATTCTGTGATTCTGTGAGTGTAGCCAGACCATGTTTTCAGATGGTCTCATCTTTTCTTGTCACTGTTCTTGCTTGTTATGAGATACATCAGCATTCAGAACGTGTTTTTAATTATTTGTGGCCTTGACTTTTAAGCATGTAATGTACTAATTATGTAATGCTTGATATTGAAGATTTGGGTTCTGGAAAGTCCTGTGGCATTGAAAGCACGTGAAATTGTCCACTGCAATATACTGTAATTAGGAGGAAAGCTCTCAGACTTAAGACGTCAGGTGAGGAAAGAACAGATATTCAAATCATCTTTTATTAGTTTCATCCTTCTGAACAGTTCCTTGAAATGTATTACAGTTACTGTAGGAAATACTGAATATAGAAAAATAAGTTGAAGTACTCTTTGCAATGTTTACATGGAGCTGGCAATAAAAAGGTAATGAATGCATGAGGATGTGGTTATCTTCTTCACAGCAGCTTTTGGCTTATTGGAGGCAAGAAGAATAGTATGTTATCAGATGAAAATATTTCTTATGTCAGTGGAATCCTTTTATAAAATACAATGCATTAGACTTGTCTTTTTTTTTTTCTTAAATTGCTATTTGTCAAGACATCCAATTTACATATCTGTCAGCAAGTGGTTACTGTTGGTTACATGCCTTGTACAGAATTGCATCAACCTACAGAGAGATGTGTGGCTGTACTGCTCTGTAGGCCAAACACTCTTACAGGCTGGCTTGGAGAGTGCATTTGAAAATACAGCCCAGCTTCTCTAATGGGTTAAAAAAGTACTTCATGCTTGTTGTAATGGGGTAAGCTTCAGCAGCTTGTTATACAAGGTTGCTTGTTCAGCTTATGTATCAAGAACTATCTGCTGATGTTTGGTTTGCTTATACTCCTGTGGTGTCCACGCTCAGATAGTTTGTAACTGAATGCTCTGAACAGTTCAGCCAGAATTCTTGAGAAGTTTTAAATGCTTACAGGGGGAATATCTGCTAACCACAGGTAAATAAGGTTGGTGATGAAGACTACTGTCAGAATTAATTCTTAGAGATGTTGTTATGTCATACACCATAATATCTTTTATTCTAAATTTGGAAAAAACATCAGAGCCCCTTAGGTTCTTTTCCCTTATACTTGCTTGAAAAATATTTGTAGGGGGAACTAAGGGAGATGGGACAGGGCGGGGGGGGGACACGAAAACATTTGATTTCTGCTTTAGCAACAAACTGGTTCCTTATCTGTCATTTGGTGTGTTTGTGCTTTTCTTCCCTGTATGTGCTATAGAGGTAGTGCTTTCTTCATCACATGCTGTGAGAAGCATATCCTAATGTCCAACAGAGTTTGTACACTACAGCAGAGGGAGGGTGTGGTGGGATACTTCATAGCAAGTTCCTAGGAGATAAACTCAGGATTGTTTGGTTTGGGTTTTTTATTATTCTTCTTCATTTCAGGAACTCCCAATGAGAGGTGGAAAATGTTTCTTGAATTCTTTTTTCAAAGGTTTGCATTTTGCCAGGCCTTATATTTGAGTAGCTTGGTTTCCTCGGTTGCTCAGAAAGCTGATAGGGAGCATGTGGCTTTCAGTACAGCCTGTGACTAGGCTTGCTCACCTGACAACATCAGAAATATGAAAAAAATGTTCTTGCACAAGGAAGAGTGAGAGTGACAAAATAATCCCTTGATCAGTCATGAGGCACAAAGCTACGTGATGGAGAGATTCTCACCTTCCAGATCTTGATGTAGATTTGTGGCACCTTAATTTGTGCGTCACTCCCCTTCAAGAGCCATCCTTCTGCTGTTGTACGTGTTGCTTCTCACGTGAGGGTTTGTCCTTAGTTTTGGGTTCTGCTTTGAGCTGTTGTGTGAGTTCTAGGTATGTACTGAAACCCCATCTCTAGGGACTGACTGTTTTGGGGTTTTTCTTCCTTTGGAGTAGCAGCATTTTCTGTTATAGACTCAAGAACTTTGTCTTCCTTGGATGAAACTATTGTTTCTGGGAAAAGTCTTTCAGGTGTTATCCTCGGTGCTGCTCTGGTGCTCATAGACTTTGAACTGAGCTATCTCAGCACACTGACTCGCCAGTCAGAATTTGCTTACTATTTTGTGGAGTAATTTTTTTTTCCTGGCTGGAACACCAGTGTCAGTGGCATGGAGAAAATGGGCCTGTGACAACCTACAGTTGGGTTTGGACAGCTTTGCTCCAGCCTGGCTCCTTCATCTGGGCTGCCCTTGCAGTTACACAGATGTTTGCTAGCACAAGGAGGGAAAGTGTATGGAAACAAAAGGGCAGATGCCAAAGGTGAACAGGAGACCTTTAGCAGTAGTTAATACACACAGGGAACTGAAATAGAGGGAAAGTAATGCCACTGCTCGTGTGCACACAGTGGTCAAAGTAGCAAATGATGCTATTTGAAATAACAGTCTAATAAAGGTATTGTTAGGATATTGCTTACACTAAATCCTATAAAATTGTAACAGGTGCTTGTTTTGTCAGTGTCTAATTAACAATTTGTTGACATGTAAGCTTTTTTAGCTTTTGCTTTTCCTTTTAAAATTATACAGGAAGCATAAATTATCCCGAATTTGCCAAGGGAAGGAGGATCTCTTCAGAACTGGTATGTGGATAAGAGGCTAGTTGGCATGTTGATTTGGTTTTTCTCTCTGTCCATTGTTAAAAACAAACCAGCTAGCACCTCTGTTATAAACTTGGCAGTGAAAACATGAGCTTAAGCAATCTTCTCATAGAAAAAAAACCCAAAGAAACCCAAAAACCACAACTGTGTAATATAAAATTCTCATGTACATATCATTTGACAACTGTCAGTTTAAACACGTAGGAGTTGCTAATTTGTGTACCTTGCCCATTCTTCTGATCTGCTGCACACAGTTGTTTGTGTGGTGTCTGAGGCAGCGAGCACTCACTTAGCAGGATGTAGAGTAAGGGGAAGGGAATGATATGCATTGGTTGGGGGAATCATGGTTGCCTTGGGAACTATTTTGCGACTATAGATGGTTAATTTGTGGTAGAAGAACACCTGATATTTTCTCAAGTATTCATTGTAACTGTTGGAAAAAAGATCGGATACTTACACTAGTTATGTGTTCAGCATTTGATAAGGAGTGAGGCTGGGCTTTTTTCCTTGCTCTAGTTTGCCATTGGTATTGTATTTGATAAATCTAGAGCCATTATCCTCTGGGAAGCATGCAGACAAACTGCCTCCATGTCTTGTCTCCTGTAGAGAGTGCAAAAGGGAATGGAAACTATTTTGTCTGTGTTCCACATACATATTTTGTTACTGTTTAAGATTATTTGCTTTCACTCTGCTATTACATATGCAAACATGGTGAGTTTGCAGTCTTAGGTGATTAATTTTTCCACTTACTCTTGTTAATCATAGCTTCCTCATGGATTCATCTTTTTCTGGTTTCATGACATGCATTTTGTTAAAGCATCTCTAGCTCAGTAAGCTTAAACAAAAGCCTCTCTGTTGAAAAAAACACAGTGCTGAGTGATTCTCTAATTCTTTGCTTTATGACAAAACAAATCTTTCAATTTTAGAGAGAAAACATAGAGTGTCAGAGAGAGTAAGAAAATGAGGAATGCCTAAAATGAATGACACTATTTTGCCCATTATTGAAAAGATAGCAAAATTGAAGAATGGCAATTAATTAGGAGAATTGTAGTACAGGAAGATCACCTACGTGCAGTTGTAATCTTTCATTTGACAATATGCCAGCAGGGCAGGGTGAGTCTTGGGTATACATATGTTTCTGCAGAGGCTTTTCTTATGAATGAAAACATGTCTGGTGTCAAGAGTTTCTTAAGAACTGCATTTCCTATTTTTTTTGTGCCATTCTTTGTGAATTTCAGTTCCTGGAATAGTTGATGGGCTTGTTTGTATTTGTCAAAAAGGGATGAGAGAACACAGAAAACAAGGAGATTAACTAGCCTGTTCTTGAGTTTGTTTTGCTTATAAAATGACCCAATAAAAGGATTTGTTTCTCTGAGATTTATTTGTTTTCCCCTTGAAATCAACTTGGGCAAACAAGTGACCTTCACTTTCAAAACTGTAACTTGATTCTGCTTTGCATAGGTAGGTGTTCTAAATCCCTTGTACTAGCAAGCAGTCAAGAACCTGTGAACTGTGAAGCTTGTGTTTTTATGCGTTGATCTTTTCCTAAAATAAGTTTTTTCTTTACTGGGAGAATGCCTGGACCATTAAATGACCAGTGGGTGTTTTTCCATTTGCAGAGATTAGTTTTGGTGCCAGTGCTGTGGGCTGGCTAGGCTGGAATGACCAGCAAGACTGTAGTCAGTTTTGCACTTATTGGCAAAGTTTGTCATTCCTGTTTCTTGTGGACAAAAAAATGGGGATTTCCCCAGGAGAGAAGCGGAAAACAGGCAAGAGGGAGTCTATTTGTGAATTTCTACCATTGCTACTGGAATGACTGGGTAAAATAAGAGCTCATTCTTTGTGGAACAGGAAGGTGAGTTTTGGTGTTACATCAGCAAAAAGAAGTAGGTCGAATAAAAGGTTTTGGCAAGTTGGATGTCCTGATTTCTTAACAAGAATTCTTAATGACATTGATAAATGCAGATGCTACAGAATTTTGCGGAAAGACGTCCCATAATTATTCTATTGCTGCTGCTGCTATTGCTATTGATTTCAGTAGGCTGTACAGTTTGATATAGAGCTATTTGGGTGTGTATCCTGAGCTGGATTGTGAGAGAATTTACAGAGTGACAGCCTCTGGTTCAGGTGTGTCCAGCTCTTTGTGGGAACGTAGTGCTATGAACGAGGGCAGCTGAGTCACACGCAGAACCTGCCAAACTGCAGGTCACCTCCGGTGTCCTCTCATGTGTTAATCACTGCTAATCTCCAACCCTCAAAATTGACCTGAACAGTTGGCAAAAGCTTCTTTTGTGTGTACAAATTAGTTTTAGGGGTAGTAAAGAGCTAGATCTTATTACACTAAAAAAAAACCCAAACAACTTCTTCCATGGAAAAATACAGTTAAGGCTTTGCATACTGTTGTTTCTTCACTTAGTAATTCTGAGATGATGAACATTCTGGATCTGTATCAACTCCGTGTACTTAGTGGTGACTTGTTCAACTGCTGGTTGAGCATGTTTGCCATGAAAATCAAATTTGGAAGGGTATCCTGTAAGGACAGTTTTGGGGCTTTTCTCAAAGCCTGATAGTTAAGTTGGGTATTAGGAAAAGGTTCTTCCCCAGAGAGTGATTTGGCATTGGAACAGACTTGCCAGTGGGCAGCATGGAGGTTGCATACAATGAACTCTTCTTCCTTAAGCAGCCTTGGCATATTGTCTGGAATAGAGTTTCTGCAGGGATAGAGTAAGATACAGTGTCAATATCTTACTGTGTCACTTTCAGCATATTGAAAACAAAGATTGTAAGAGATACAGCGTAGTCCTAGTCACTGAAATGCTTCTTTCTGGCTAGTCCTGACTAAGTTTTTGGGAGTTTTTGAAGTGTTTATCCAAAGCTGTTGGTTTTCTTACCTAAAGCTAATGAAACTTAGGAGTTTGTGGCACATGAGACTTTGGAGGTCTGAGAAGCCTGCATTTGAAGTGACCTATGTGGTACTGGAGCAGGGATGAAGATTCCACAGAAATTCCTATTTCTCCTGTTGAATTGATCTCAACTCAAAATCTTAACGTGGAATTTCATTCCACAAAAGTCAGTCAGCTATTGCACAGTCCTAGTTGTTTAAATAGGTTTTCCCAAAAGGAATACAGAGATGCTTTATCTAGAGATTGAAGTGGGAAGGAAGTTTTAATAGTATTTTTTTTCTGAATGAAGAAATCGGAATGAAGTCCTGGTTTGCCTGCAGGTGAGCTGTTTATCTTCAGCTCAGCCCTTCTGCAAGTAAATATATTCTGTACTTGTGAAGTGTTGTCATGTTTAAAGCTGGTGGAACTGCTGAGATCTGCAGCTAGAAGCATGTTCTCCTGCAGATCACTGCCATGTAACTGTTTGGGCTATCTTTATTATTGTTTTGGTGCTGGACTCAAAAATGAAGAAAGCCAACATAGATTTCTAGGGTAAGTTTAAAAAGTAGTAGTGGCCATAGCAGCTTTCACTGCTGTTCAAATCTTGACAGCACTACCTTTAAAGCATTGTGCTGTATTGTCTTTAAGATTTTTTTCTGGTTTTCTTCTCTGTGTTGTTCTAACTTTGGAAAAGGTCATGATTGCAAAAGACACATAAGGAATTAATATTTTAGAGCAAAATTTTCTGTGCCATTTTAGCATTTTTTTTGATATTAAATACTTCACTGAAATCAGTGTTGGGTGTGGGGTTTTTGTTTCAGTTAGAATGAACTTCATGCATGTACCTCCCAACTGGGCAGTGCTGGTGTAGTATAGATGTAATATAAATGTAGTATAGATGTGTAGTATAGGCTCATCATTGTGCTTCCCAGTTAGCAAAGCCTTGGTAAAACTGGTAGGTTACAGTTCTGTTGTGATGAACTCTTGTTCATAAATACAGCTCTAAAATGTACTCTTGCTGAAATTGCTGGCAGCAAGCCTGACCTTAAAGGTGTGCAATATGATAAAACCTGCTAAAAGTCTGTGGGGAACTCGATATCAAGCCTATGGTGGTAGTTTTCACACGTGTTGTTAAGAGTGTTCTTGGTGTGATATTGCTGTGTCTTCTGAATTCTTCTGTAGCCTCACATTTGTGAGGTGTCCGGAGTTTGGAAAGCAAGACCTCTATTTCAAGCTATATATAAAAGACAAAAATCTGCATTTTTTGGTGGCCTAGTGATAAGTACTCTTCACATTTCAGGTTTGTTTGGGTTTTGGTTTCTTTATGAGTCAAACTAAGTTCACTACATGTTTATTCAATGTAATTTTAGATTTGTAATGCCTTATTGTTGGCCTACTAAACACTGCAGAAAATTAAATTATTTGAAGTTATTTTAAGTTTTTTTCCTTTTGGTCTCACCCTAAAGTTTGTATGGAACATAAGGTTAGGAGTACTTGATTAAATGTAAAGGCCTTGGAATCTCTGAACCCCAAATTTGGATTGTTCTCTGTAGTGAACACCTTCAGAATGTGTTTAGTGGCCTTAGCATCTGTGCAGTTCTGTGTTTCAGCTTTTGTGCAATGGTATGTTTTGGAAATGACTGGCATGCAAACCAAGGGAAGGGTGAAGGGAAATGTTCTGATTTTTAGTTTCTATTTTATTTTTAGTTTGCCTGAAGCTCTGCTTGAAAGTAGAACATTGTTTCCAATTACAGAAGGCAAATGGAACTGCTTTGAAGTATTCTGCTGCACAGAATGTTATTTCCAGTATGTTCCTGAAAAGTTGCTGGAAGTGAGGTGTGTGGTAAACAAGTAGTGTTTAAGACTTTAATGACTCTGAGTGAATGCTTGGAGTTTTGTTGTGTTTTTTTCTGTACCTCACAACAGCTGGAATATTCTTCCTCAATAATCTTCTTTTGTAACAGATGGTACCTTTGGGCAATGCAGTATTTTCTTGTGGTGGAAAGGGGTTTGTCCAATCCAGAACCAGTTATCTCAGTGTTTTGAAATGCTGGTTTTCTAGGAAACAATGCACTCACTTGTACATGTAAGGTGATTCAACCCTCTGCAATTTACATGACATACTACTTTTATCCAAAACTTAGTTATAGCTTTTTTCTTTTTCTCTCCACCTTTCATTTTGCCTGAAAGGCTCTGACTCGTGGAGATTTTTGGTTATTTACTCTTTCTAAGGACTTTGTTCGTTTAATTGTAGAAATTGCTTTTGTACTTGGTGTGTGTTAATCGAATTTCTGTGAGAGCATGCTGTGATTCCTTCTATGTGAGAAATAATTCTGATGTGAAGAAAACAGCTGTAGGTCACAGGATAGCTGAGTCTTAAAGTATATTTGTAGCAGCTATTGTGGTGAAGGAAGAAGATGTAATTGTGTAAAACATTTCAGTTTTAAGACATTAAGACATGAATTTTTGAAAACTTGAAAATATTTTTTTTCTTTACAGCATGTCTGCAAAGAACATAATTTCTTTCTTCCTCTGTGATTTGGTTTTTTTGGGCAGGAGGGGATGCTCATTGTGTTTTAACTCTCCTTGTCCTTACTTTGTAGTATTATATGTTAATTACAGCAGCATGGAGAGCTTAGTAACTGTTTCATGGTTGAATAATTGCAACATGTTTTTATTCCCCTCCATCCCAAGAGCTGGAAGATTAGGAAGAGGAATCAGAGTAGGTGAACGAATTAACTACTGCAGTACAGTGTTTCCACTGGATTGTACTTAAATTGTTGCAGCTTCCAAATGCTCGCAGAATGGCTGGGGTTGGAAGGGACCTCTGGAAATTGCCTATTCCAACCAAACCTAGGGCAAGTTAGATGTGTTTGTGTGTAGGTGGGTTTCTGCAGAAAAGGACCCTCCACAACCTCTCCAGGCAGCAGTTCTAGTGACCACACTGTTCCTAACTCACCCCAGGGTGCCATTGGCCTTCTTGGCCACAGGGGCACACATTGCTGGCTTGCAGAGAGAGCTTGTCCCCTGGAACTCCCAGGTTGTTCTCCACAGAGCTGCTTTCTAGCAGGTCAAGCCCCCAGCTTGCACTCATGTGTGGGATTATTCCTCACCAGATGTAGGACCTTGCATTTGCTTTTGATGAATTTATTTAGGTTCCTCTCTGTCCAAGTCTCACTGAATGGTGAGACCAATCTCTTGGTGTGTCAGCCACTCCTCCCAGTTTTGAATCATACACAAACTTGCTGAGGGTGTGCTCTGTCCTGCCATCCAGGTCATTTAACAAGTTCAGCAGGACCAGACCCAGTACTGACTCCTTGGGGAGCACTGCTGGCTACAGGCCTCCAGCCTGACTCCAGCTCACAACCCTGGTTTCCCTCTTCTGACAACTTTAGTTTAAAACCCTCCTCACCATCCAGACAAGCCTAGGAATGAAAATCTCTTTCCTTTCTCTGGCAGGTGGATGCCACCAGTCCCTCACAGACCAAGATTCTCCAAGCCAGTCCCATGGTCTGAGTACCCAAACTCCAGCTGGTCACACAGGGAGTAGATGGGGCTGCCTTAGCTGCAGCCTCTTTCCTGCTGTGATAAGTGTTTCCTCTTCAGTCTGCAGAGCCTTTGGGAGAAGTCTCTTCCTCCTGCCAGTTCTTGTCATTGCAAGCCTCCATTCTTCAGCATGATTGCCCCTGTCCCTTCTAGGTGTGTTGATGGGGGAGTTTTTGGCTCTTTGGCTCTGGACTGTGAATGTCCTGCAGCCTGTGCTTGGAACCAGCCATCCACCTCCTTCCTACCATCTCTTGCAGCTCAGCCATCTGCTGCAGGAGGTCCAACACATGGGCACACCTTTTGCAGGCAGGTCTGCTACCTGTCCCTGCCCCAGCAGAAAAGTCCAGGCACTGGCAGTTGAGGCTTGGTCATTTCAAATTACTTAATCTCTAAGTATTAAGTCCACCAAAAAATCGGATTTATTCAGCTCAGCAGCCTTCAGGAGTTTACATATCTGCCAGTAGTGGAGAGGGCACATATACAGAAGCTGAGAAATTTGAAAAGCCTTTAAGCACCTAAAATGTGGTTGACAGCATGTCAAGCTTCTCAGTTAAATCGTCAAGCTTCTCAGTTAAATCATCAAGGATCCATTCTGTATTTCCCTTTCTTCCTGCTCTTGCTTTTGTTCTAATGAATGGACTTAAGAATGAAGTGCCCTTTGTGTTTTTAAACCTTAAAGTTAAAGGTTTAAGTTAAGGTTTAAATATGCCAATTTTATGAATGTAACCATACAAATATTGTGGGATTTTTGAGTTTTAAAATCCTCAAATGTGAGCTATAGCCTCCTGACAGTCTTCTGCTTCACCTTGATTAGAAAGAGAAGAGATGGTGCTGTTATATTTTTGTCTCAGCAATGGAAATTCCAAATGTTACCCCTTTTGTACTGACTAACTGGTGATACTGCATTCTTTTGTATTCATTTTCATTAGAGTCCACTGTACTTGCAGTGAACAATTACTTGTTAGGCTGTCCTCTCTTACTTTTCTGCCATTCATCTGACTCAGGTTTTCAGCATCATTCTCCCCTTTCTTGAGAGCAGGCTTCATTGTTCTTCTTCATACCTTCTTTTAAGGGTTTTTCCACAGTTTTAGCTCAGAAATTGAAAATATTTGCGCATGCCAGCCCTTAATAGTGCTGCTCTTAAGTGTATCTGTCCCAGCTTTAAAGAACTATTAACAGATGCTGCTGTATTTGGCAATGATATTTGGTTTCACTTGGCATTTTCTTGCTGATCCCAAGAGAATCCCTGCTGCTTTCGGGGTCCATTAGATGTATTGCATTTATCAGGCTTTTGATTTTGGGTGGTGTGGGTTTGTTTTGTACTTCACGAGGTGTTTATACAGAAGCTGTTACTAATTCAATTTTCTTATTTTCTGGTGAAAGTGACACTTGAGAATTTGGTTAAGAAATGAACATTGCCAATGACTCAAGGCAGATCTGGCCAGTGTTCTTAGACCTGTCAAGTTATACCAGAGTGATCCCATGGCTGAGCGTCACCAGGCCAGTGCTGTGCACTGAGAAGAGAATGAGAAGGGGCTCGATAAAGCAGCCACAAATGGTGATGAGTCCCTTTGGTCCTCTGCTTTGTATTCATGGCCTTGTTAACCTGCATCACCTTCCCAGGAGTTTGTGTAAAGCTGGTCTCAGCAGCCTTGTTTCTGTGTAATCTGAATTTATGAACATGTATTTTGCTTGCTGTACATAGCCTTGCTGATAGTTTTGTAAGGTGTCACTGTACTCGAACTGCTTACTGTTGCAGGCTGGAAGTTTGGCTCTTCTTAGTGAAATTGAGATGTTTCTGCATGTAATAAAATGCAGTTACTGTAAGTACAAGAATTGTTATGTCTTGCATTTTGTTTACTTCTTTGTAGATCACTGTGTTTTATTATATTGATTTTTTTTTTTCCTGTTTAGTGTGGCTGTTCTGGTATTTTATCAACAAAGATGTTAATATGGTTGATCTCAATACTTTTAACAGAGTTTCTCAAAGATTTTGCAAAGACGGAGAAAAAATATCAAAATTCACGGATACCTGTCAGACACCATTCTGTAATTTTGCCAACAGTCCTGATCTTCTTTATCCTCTTCCTTACAAATCCTCTTTATCCTTTACACCATCATAGATATATTGTTCTTTGTGACTATCAAGAATAGGAGTCTGTTTTATGAGTAGGATGATTACAGGTGATTTGCTCAAACTGAGAATTTTTTTCCTCTCCTCCTCCTTATTGTACCAAGCACTTTTCAAAGTTGTTAGTCCAAGATTTGGCTGACAATATGCTTTAGTCCCTAATTTTTTTAATGTGTTTGGCTGGTTGGATGTCCTGAGCTAGCTATGTTTGCAAATCTTCATTATGTGAATTTCTTTTTGAACTTTAATTGTATGGCCATTATTTTTTAGGCTAAAATTATCTGTTTAGTAATCTGAACCTAGGATTTTTGTTGAGTTTCCCAGTCTGAAGCTTAAACATTTCCTTGGTCTAGATTGTTTTTTTCTTCAGGTTTTGCATAAACACTTAGAGATACATCTTTTCAAGGGGTTGTAGTTAGAGCTCTTGCATTATCCAGTACTTAAAGCATAACTACTGAAGTGAAGGAAACTTAAAAGGGTTTTAGATAGTTAAAATAATTCTCTACCCTTTCTTGACAATCTCAAGGCTGTTAGGATCCTAAAAGAGGTTGGCATGCTTTTAATGTTGGTAATCGCTTTAGTAGAGGAGCTGGAAAAATGGAAACGGTATAAAAGCATTAATAAAAAATAAATAGCTGAACTGTTGAGAAATCCTGGCCTAATTACCAAAAAGTAGAAATCTGCAGGGATGTTGAAGCTGCCTTTGACAGCAGCCTCTGGTATAGCCAGAATGAGATTTTAATTATTGCCTTTCAAATATCTATTTCAGTCATGTCTGATATGCAGTGAAGAAATAGAACAAGTGGGTTGTGTTATGGTTCTTTTCTGCTGTTGTTGAGTGCACTAGCCTGAATACATTAATGGAAGCTAAGTTTAAAATGACCTGATAACTGCAGAATCTTCCAATGTGATTGCTATAAACTGTTAATCTAGTAACTATGAGTAATGTTTCTTTCCTTTTCACTTCTCAGTTTCTGATTCCAGATGTGATGTGTTGTATTTCTTTTCCTTCTGCATTCTGACTTGAAAGTGGTTGGTTTGGACTCAAAATGCTGTCTAAAAGCCTGACTCCATGTATTTTAATATAAAGATACTTTCAGCTAGATATAGGTATTTAATAACCACTTACTTCTTTTTAACATGACCAAATGGCAAGGATAAAGAAGGCAAATAACTTTTGAACTATCAAACTACTTAGATATATTTAAGTATTTCATGGTCATACTGTTAAATGTTACTAAGAATGTCTTTTCTTCTTGGGAAAAACATGTACAAATGCAAACCAAAAGCAAGTTATTTAAAATTATTTGTAATTACAGGGTGAGGTGACTTTCCCACTGTCTAATTTAGGTGAGTCTCTCCTTTTCAAACTTGGAGGCAATCATTGCATGGATTGTGCTTGACACTAGGAGTCGAACTTCTGGATCCAAGTCCTGTGTGCATATCAGTATAGAACGGGATGATGGTGTGGTTTGAGGTTTAGTTTTTTTGTGTCTGAAGTTGTAATATCTGAGCCACAAGCCTTTTCAAGTTGCTGAGGTGACAGTCAAGTGACACAGCTCAGCAGAAGACCTAGTGGCCCTAACATAGGCTGTTTTCAAAATCATAGTGTACTTTTACTATTCCTATTTTTGAGTAATCGTCTGTGCAGTTAACCTATTTGACTTTGAGGCAGCAATCTGATACTACTACTAGCGTGTCCTTAGGAGCTGGCTGTTTTGTCTAGAGCTGGTTACCAGGGCTGGCACCGCTGTGCAGGCATTATTTCTTTGGGAGAAATGCTTTCCAAAGGAGATATTTCTGGCAGTGACATCAAATAACTTTGCATCTTTAAATGCCTGCCAATGAGTGAGCTGTGAGTTTGACTGTCAGTGGAGTTCTTTGACAGCTCAGGCTTCTTGAGTGTCATGGCAGTTTGATCTGGCTGGCACTCTGAGGTGAGGGGGATCAGAGTGGCACCCTTGGCAATCAGGGAGGCCAGGACTGCTCCAGCATAGTCTCTGGAGCTCAGCATGGAAACTGTGTAATTCTAGCAGGGCTTTTTTCTCCAATCCTTCCACCTCATGGGTGAAATGCAGCTGTTCTGTACTTAGCTGCTGTACAAAATGGGCTCACAATGACTGGAGGAAACAACGTCACTTCAGCATTTGGTCAATGTTTTTACTGGCACAGTTCCTCATGAATTAGTATTAAAACCCAGCTCTGCTTTTCCTAGCAAGTAGGAAACAGAATTTGCAAGGATTTTGTCCCCTTGAGCTTATGATTATTACCCAGGAGCATATAAACAGACCCACGTGGTGTGCTGACCCATCCAGTGCCCAAGTGTGCTCATGGGGTCAGCAAGTGTAGAAAATGCCTTATTAAGCTGATCTGTTTTCAGGCTCTGACAGTGATACAGCTTTAGGGGAGTGGTACAGACCATTTCTAGCAATGTCTGTAAGGTTTCTCAAGTGGAAGTGGCTGGCTTTAAATCTCACTACACAGGTTTGTTTAATATATAATTTGGGTACTCTTAAAAATTCCATTTTCTTTCATATGGGCTGTTACTTGTTTTGTGTTTAGAGCACCTCTCAAATTAGTCATGAATTTGTGTATTATGTTTTCTGGTGAGTATTGAGGGAAAAAATTACTGAACTCTTTTTTTCATAGCCAGTATCAAGGGATTATCTGTTCCTCTTGTGAGTGGGCTTTGTCTTGATCCTGGGGTAGGTGGCTGTTGATGGAGCTTTTGGGGCTGTTCAAGTCCATCACTAAGCAGTCATTTGTTTTTCTGAGATTTCCAAAATGGAAATTTGGCAAGGATGTTACATCTGCTATGGATAACAAGTCTCTTGAGCAAGATAACCTGCTCATCAATGTTGACATGTATGAGAAGACATCATCATCATCTACTGGATTTTTTTAAAGCTACTTAACTCTTGCTTTATACTTCAGGGAGTTTAAATGTCTGTGCCTGTATGTTCAGCAGGTAAACACTGCTTCTTTGTGTACTGTGTTGTGAAGAGTGGACTGGTAATGTCTTCATTTGACTTCAGTGAATGATGTTGTAGAGGCTGGGTGTAAGTTATTGCTGAGAGTAAGTTCAGCTTAATGTGTTATGTTTTAATAACATTTTTTTTCCATGATATCTCTCCTGTGCATGCACAATACGTTCAATCTGAAAAGAATTCTATTATATTTTCTTCTTTGGTAATATTATTCATAAAACTTTGAAAATGTGTGTTTTCTGGAAGCCAATAACTTTTTTAAATATTGCAGTACCTGCTCCGGCCATCACTGCCACAGCTACTAAAATGGAGGTGGTTTCAGCAGAAGTCAACAGCTTGCTCCCTGAGGAAATCATGGACACCGGCATAACTCTGGTGGAGGATGACAGCATCGAGGCCGTTATCGTGTCTTCGCCGATGGGAGATTCTATTCCCATGGAAACAGAACTGGAAGAAATAGTGAACATAAGCTCCTCCAGCGACTCCTCAGCCACGACTACAGCCACAGTCACCACGGAATCAGTTCCTGCGCCCAGCAGCCACTCAGGAGATGCAGCACTGAACACCACAGCCCCAAGCCCTGATGTGAATGCAGCTGTAAAGCCTGCCTTTCCAGGTGGCCTCCATAAACTTGGTGCTCAGACCCCTGTCACTATCTCAGCCAATCAGATTATTCTGAACAAGGCCACCGATATTAAAATAGGCAGTCAGAGTATTAAACCCGACGGGCAAAAGCTGATTGTAACAACTTTGGGCAAGACAGGCCAGCCTATTGTTTTAGCATTACCCCACAGCCAGCTCCCGCAGTCACAGAAGGCCGCGTCCCAAGCCCAGGGTGGAGACTCCAAGGTACAAGGCCAGCAGATTAAAGTTGTCATTGGAGGCCGGTCGGAAGTGAAACCTGTTGTGGGTGTCTCAGCTTTGACACAGGGAAGTCAGCTGATAAACACTGCGGCCCAGCCCTCTGTCTTGCAGTCCCAGCAAGTAAAAACAGTACAGGTAAAATGAGTTATGCTGATGAAACATCTTAAAACCAGTTCTGTTGCTGCAGTTGTTGTCTGTTTCCTGCACTGATTGACACACTGTTGCTTTCAGCCTTTGCATTTATTCTTTGTATTAAAAAATACAATGCTGCTCTTAGCCCATGCTTTCATCTGTGGATGCATTTGCCATTTTATGCTGTTTGCCTCTAGCTACTGTCTAGAAACTTAGGGTTTACATTAGAGAAAGTGAACTTGAAGATAATTTTCTCATTACTTTCGTTTTAGAAAAATCAATCCTACATACTTTCTGGAGGACTGAATTTAACTCTATATGCCTGTTGTTCTTTATTCAAAGTATACGCTTCTTTATGGAAGAGTAGCTTTTGCCTATTACATTCAATTTGTTTAAATAAACTCTCTGAAAAAACTTCTACCATCTGAAAAAGAACAGAAAGGTGTATCTTGTCTGCCTCAAATCTAGTTAACTTGTTAATAGATGATGATGGACTAGACACTGTCATAAGCTGAACACTTCGAGGTTTTGTTTGCAATCTCTGGCATGGATCTTGAGATATTTGAAACCACAGAGAATCTGCTTGGATCTGAAAATGTGTTGAAAAGACTTGGGTTATGACCCAAAGTTTCTGATTCTCCTCTGCTATATGGCAGAACGAAATGTGAGTGACTTTGTTCTAGTTGTCAGTAAGGCAGAAATAAGACCTCTTAAAGTGAAGGATAAGTAGAATTCAATGCAGGTTATGATGGAAAAATATTTCTTTTACTGTATAAATGAAATGAGAAATTAAACTCTTAAGTATGCTATTAAAAATAATCAGCTGCACATAAAAAATGACAAAGTTTAAAGCGTTTCATTAGCCAAATGTTCCTTGATTAGTGTTTCATGGCAGGTGAATGAGATAAATTATGAATATTTTTTTAAAGCTGCAGATGATTCCTGTACCAATTTCTACTTTCTCCTTTTTTGTTGCTACATTGTACCTGTGGAAACATGTTTACTAATGGCTATTTGAAACATAAATGATTGTCACTATAGCTCTCAAGAAAGTCTCTGCTCTTTACTCAGCGCAGGAACATTTAAGAGTGGATCAGTTCCTGTTATATTGCTTCATTATTCATTGCTAAGTGACAGATACAGGAAACTGAGGAGAACGACTTAGCTGTGATGTGGTTTTTCCTTGTGTGAGATGACTTGTGCTATGAGTGACTGAAATACAGTGACTTGGCCATTGACCTCTGCCATTTGCCATTGGGAATTCTACAGGTTCCTTAGCAGAAGCTCTTACTGATGGACTTGCATCCATTTTTAAATCTAGTTGATTGCAGTTTGGGTAAATGTGTTTTGTTGTGGTTTCTTCTTGTTAAGCTGTTGGTTCCTTTTGCAAAACAGATTGAATTGTTCACACTTGACATTCCTTTTTTCCCATAAGAAGAGGAGGAAGTAGAAATGAAAAGCAAGAAGACAAGGTTAGCACCCAATATTGCAGGGGAAATGTGATTGCGTTAGCACTTCAGACGGTGCTTTTCCTTGTAGAAAATAACTGAAATTTCAGACTTATATGTGAGGCTGGGTGACAGCTTCTTGCTGTACTCTACCCTGAATGTCAGGGGAGGTGACCCACACCTTGAGTCCCTGTCTTCGGAAAGAAGTGGTTTATTTACCCCATCACCCTGAACAAGCCCCATAAGCTTTCAGTGAGTGGAAAAGGAGGCTGTGAATGCCTCCCTGTGAGTCTTGTGTAATTTATCTCTTGTGGCTTTATGACTCGGGTGTTTCAGATGGAGGGCAGCACAGGAGCTTGACTTGGTGCTGAAAAGTGAACTGATGAAGATTAGATGACAAAGAGCTCTTGTCGGTTCTTGTGGTCACTGTCATAGGGGCTTTGCATGTCATTAGAGAAACTCAGTTGCCTTGACTTCTAATCTAATCTTGTAATCTAATTGTGACAGTTGAAGTCTCAGCACCTGAGGCATAATTAGTAGAGTTCAGCAAAATGTTTCTTGGAACTTGGCTCCTTCTCCACTTTACAGGTCTAGATGTATGAAACTGTGAGGTGCAAAGTGTGGCGGGGACCTTTGGCCTCATCTATATCCAGATGTTAATTACTGTCCTTAGCAGTTTATCCTGATTTAGTTGAAACTACTGCTGTGGATGTGTGGAAAAAAACTGTTGGGAAAGTGCATCTGCTTTCAGCCTGTGGCTCCTGGCTGCCTACAGCCTTAAAAGTGGTGATGTGCCTGCTGCTCTACTACTTTAGTCCAGGTGCATTAAGCAGGAGTTATGCCTTGCATGTGACTCCAAACCAAGTGTCCAGACACATCACCAAGGCTGTCATTAAGTCTGACTTGTGCTTTTTCTGCTGTGGTAACTGGCTCTGGTTTTAACAGTGTCCTTAGCATCGTTGCTACCATGGCAAGGCAGCTGCTAAGCCATCGTTGTAGCTTTATCTCATCATTGAAAAGGGACCTTGTGCACTCACGAGACTCAAATGCCCATTCCTAGCACAGTTTCTTCATCTCTGAAGTAAGCTCTCCTTTTCTATTTCTGGAGCCCCTGATATTTCATACTACGCCAAGTATAAATTACACAGAGAGTGAGTACATGGATGGACTCCCAAGAGGTCATCTAGGGAGTGCATTTATAGTGTGTTAGCTCCGTTGGGATAGCTGACTATGTGGATATCCAGCAGTAAATGTGAGGAATGAGTGTGCCTATTTCTGTATGAATAGAACAGAGTCTGACAACTGGAAACAAAGTCCAGCTGTATGAACTTGCTGGCTCATCTTTAGTGGAGAGTGTTTAGGAAGACATAACTCAACCCTTTATGTCAAGTTGCCTGCAGGTAAATCTCTTGACTTCTGTAGGGGAAAGAAGGTTGGTGTGGACTCCTAAGTATAATAACATTGTTGCAGAAAAACTTGTTGCTCCAGGCAACATTTTTGCAGTCTAACTCAAAGTAACTTGCAGAGGGCATGCTTAGCTTACATAGACAAGAGGATAATGTTAAGCTTCTTGTGATCAGTACAGGCAGTGGCAGTGTTCCAGAGAACTTGCCCGTTCTGAAGTATCAAAAGGGCATCTTGATTATTTCCTCTGGCTTCTCCAGTCTCTACTGAAATGGGTAGTGAGTTTCACAGTGATGCCTAGAAGCCTCTCCCTGGTGGCTGGGGTTATCTAGTGGCATAAACCTCAGAAAGGCTCGCTTGGCAGCAGGAAGGGCAGGAGTGCTGTTCCTCATTTATAACCAACCATATTTGTCTTGCTGTTTCCTAAGCCCTGAGGGCATTCACTTGTTTATTAGACTTCCTTCTTTGTAGACAAACAGTTCATCTAAAAAGCAGGGGGAAATTTATTTGAGGAGGATACTGCAAGCTGAGTATGAGGGAAGCGGGGCTACTTGTGTTGACCTATTATTTTAGGATTTTTAAGGGTTTTTTCTGAAATACATGGTGTTAGTCGTTGCTAGTATTTTACACGCATTCATGTAAGTCATTTAGGCACACTTATTGACTGTTACTGGGAAACAACTGCTGTTATCCAGAGCTGGCTCTTCCTGCTGAGTGTTCATCATTTTCTGAGCCAGACTTTGCTCTCACTTCGGAGAAAAAGCAATAGCAGTTGAGTTGCAATAATACCTTATGGCAGGGTAAGATTAATTTAAGCAAAACAGAAATCTCAAATCAAGCAGATGAAATGTGTAGAATTTATCAGAAATTAAAATGTGTACAAGCTGGAAAAAAAAAATTACAGAAAAAATGTCTGCTCATCTATCAGTTGTATGTGTGCTAAGATAATTGAATCCTTGACATTTTAAAATGGCTTTGAGTTAAATTTGTGAACAGGTATGTAAGTGAAGCTTCCTTCTTCAAACAAGTTATGTTTCAAAGTATCAGTTAATATGTCTCCAAAAAGAACAGGTTTATTTGTCCTCTGTTTCATTTTAAAGCCTTGACAATTGTATATCACCTATAAAGCACCTAATGTGCCTGAGGAGCAGCATATTTGTTCTGAGATAGAACTTTCCTCTGAGGAGCACCTGCACTGTATCTGAGGAGCAGCACGTGGCTTCCTTTAAATGAGATCCGTTCTCTGCCGGGTGCCAGAGCTGCTCCTTGCTGGCTTCGCCTGGCTGGGCACAGCTCGGGCACACAGAGGTGCCCTTGGCTTTCCATAGCAGCCTGCAGGGCTCCAGTGCCATAGCAGAGGGGAGCTCCAGCTTCCCAGGCTGTGCCATGACTATGCTACTAGGAACCAGGGCAGCCTCATGTGTGCTTTTTGTGGAGCAGTTGAGGAATTTATGTGCTACTGAATACTTTGAATGTTTTGGCCTTAAGTGTTTGTAAAAAAAGTGGTTTTAGGCAACAAATTCTATAGAGTTTTGTGTAGGAAACCATAACTTCCAGCCTACTCAATGGCTTCATTTGAGCATTCGTAACTCTCAGGCTGTCGAAAGTAGCTGTCAGCTCTGTATCTTTGCATGTCAGGCAGATTTCAGATTTAGCTGCTCGAGTAATAAAGGTGGTTTTGTGCCTTTGAGAGGTGGCTCCCCATGTGGATGTTAATGTTGTGCCTCTCTGATATTGCTGGAGTTGATGGCTGTTGCCCACAGGATGTGCCTGACCTGGGGGGTGGGCAGGTGTAGGGGCTTCAGTATTGCCTTCCAGTGTACTCACATAGATTCAGGCCACTTCCATAGGCAGCCTTTGCAGTCGGCAGGTTAAAAGTCTGGAAAAAGTCAGCCTCTAAATTGAGCTATTCACTAGCTGGGTGCTGGTGTATAAAAACAGTTGGAATAAAGGTATCTGATAGTTACCTTCTCTAAGTGTGGAAAAAGGGGGAAAGTCTTCTTTAAAACTTTTAAGACTATAAACTCCTGCTTAGAAAGATTTCAAGCTCAAGTGATCCATCGTTGAATTGCTGTACATGTTTTTGGTCCAGATGTGTTTCAGGAGACTGGATTACAATATGAAAATAGATCCCTTTATACCTAGAGGTAGCCAACTGATTTGTTCTTGACTAGTGAGTTCTTAAAACTTTCAGGTACTGATGATCCATGTACTTTTGGGGAGCTGTTTCAAAAGGCATTTTCCCCATTTGCAAAACAAGTTTGCTGCTGTGTCAAAATGGTCAAGAGATGTTTCAGAGCAGTAGTGGTCATATTTAAGTCACTGGGGGACAAGTTCTTCCTGGTTGGCTGAGAAAGAAATTATTTCATTTAAAGCCTCACATATTGAGAGTTGTGCATTTAATTTTAACATTTTTATGTAGACCAACCACATATAAGAAATGATTTCAGCATCTTGAAGATGAGATGTTTACACATGGAGCTGTCTTATGAAAAAGCTGAGAGGGATTTGGCTATCCTGCTTTGGTAGCCGGCGTTCTAAAGTGTCAAGGATAATCTCCTAGTTCTTTCCATAGGGAGAAATTGAGATGAAATACAAAATACGCAGTTATTCTTCTAATTATGTGTGCCAGTATTGCCCTTTTCATTTTTTAATGTACTTAACAATACAATAATTTAGATCCAAAATGCTCAAGTTACTTTAGATCTTTTTTCCTCCATCTTTTAGATTGCGAAGAAGACTCGAACCCCAACTTCTGGCCCGGTGATCACCAAGCTGATATTTGCAAAACCAATCAATAGCAAAGCTGTTACAGGGCAGACCACTCAAGTGTCACCAGTCATTGCAGGTTGTACTACTTTGACTTGTTTTGCTTTACCATTTTTAAAGGCTTTTCAAAGAAATGGTAATTGTAGAAGTTCTTCTGTATCAACGATTTTACTGTAGTTTCTGTCAAAGTACCACAAGCAATTGAAAAAGAAGTCAGAAAACTTTTTGGGTAGAAGCAGATAAATGAAGTTGTTGGTACCTTTATACTTAGCTTGTTTATAATAATCTTTGTAATTGCACGGTTGCTTTTACTGCAAGGTACTTTTACTTCACAGATTTTGGGGAGGAGAAAAAAAGTACCCCACAGCCACAGAAAAGATTACTTGATAAACAGAAAGTATTTGTAGAAACATTATATAAATACACAGGGGGAAAAGGAGAAACATGCTTTTGTATTACTTTAATCTGCTTATGGTTGGACTTAAATGTAACACATGCAAGTAACAGAAGAAAATGTTTGAATCAAGAAAGTGAATAAAGCTGTGTTGTTTTTGTTAAGTTGCTCACCTTCTTTAAAAATAACCATCAGAGAAGTGTCCAAGAAAGTAATTAAGGCAGATAACAAATGGTCTTTCTCTTTGGAAAACAAATATATATATCCTTAAAAAAAATAAAAGCCCAACCAACCACAAAACAACAACAAAAACACCACCAAAATTAAAGAAAAAACCACAATGTAATACCTTGTTTGTAATGGCAGTGTATCTGTTGCTACACATCTTAGACATCTAATTTTTCTGAAAAAGACAAATGTAGGAAGGCAGAGTCATCTTTAGAGCTTTGAAGGATCTCTTTAACTGCTTACAAGATTGATCAACCTAAGTAGGCCTAAAATCTTTTCTACATATCTAAACAAATTTGTTAAGTCTTTACAGAACTGGGGCTCGAGCTGGTTTTTAAAAGGATCCAGCTCTCTCCTGTATTCCAAACACTGATAGATGCCAGTGAATGGCACACAGCTGGAACATAATCTTTCTCTTGAGTTGTCAGGCTGCCTGCAACCTGACCCGTGTTTCAGGTGAAAGAGGGATTCCCCATCCCACTCCCCAGTTTGTCCCATTTCTCAAAGTCCCTACCAAGTATACAGACTGGTAAGAGGATTGCTATGCTTATTAATACTTGAATTAAGCTATTTGTATGTTTAAAAATACAATCCAAACAAACAAAAAACACAACTCAAAAACATTAGAAATGACTTGCAGTTTTTGAATCAGTGTGTTGAAAAATCGCCTGTGCCTGAGCTCGTGAGAGAAGCATCAGTGGGAGGTAAAGTTGCTTCACTAATTGAGATGGAAATCTTTAAATATCAGTTTTTCCCTCACCATTTTAAACAGCCAGCACAGCTTGTGAGCTTTGAGAGGCTGGCATCACTTTAGGGAAGGTGTAACAGTTGTGGTTTGTGTTTTAATTTTGTATGCATGTTTTTGTGAATCTGAGAAATATTTTTAATTGGCTGGAAATTCCTGCAAGCTGAGGTGGAAGTTGTAAATGTGAAAGACTTGTCAATATAAGCAACCAGATTCTGTTTAGGAAGCTCATCCATCAACTCAGTTTCAACCTGCTACATGATGCCAAGGGGTGCAGAGGAGATGTGGTAAGAAATGGAAAGCTGTCACCAAGAAAATAACTCAAAGGATTGGAACCTCTAGATGGTGAAAATCCCTACAGACTGAGATTCTTCAGGTTGCATGTGGCTTTAGCAGCTGCTGGCAACTATCTCTGCAGTTATTTAGACTGCACAAAAGTGGTTATTTTCAAGCACATAGACCTCAAAGGAAATTAGCTTTCCATGAGGATAGTGCTTTTTCTTGTTAGTTCCAGTTGCCTTTGTTATGCCACTAGTTGATTTTGGACAGAAAAGTTATGCTGGTATTTGTTTGTTTGTTTCTTATTTTCATAAATGTAGTACAAGAGAATGGGTGACAGAAGCTATGACAGAAATGAGTCTGAACCAAAGTGGAGCAGAGGAAAGCTCAGTGGTCAAGCACTCTTTGGAAAGAAACTTAGAAAGTATGGAAAAAAAAATCTGTTTTCCATTCTGGGAGTTTTGCAATATTCCTGAAACTGATGTTGTGTTTTGGAGCTGCTGTTTTTGATGTTTAATCTTCTTTGGCATTGTAAAAAGACAGAATGTATGACACACACATGAAAACATGGGTGGTAGTGTGACTAAAAACTGTTAGGCAGTGAAAGAAACAATCATCAACAGAGGACAAAAAAGCAAACAAAAAAACCTCAGAGTTGATTGTAGACAGACCAAACACCTTTTTCTTGGTCATTGTAACACAGCTCGTTTTTGATGGCTGAGGTTTTAAAGGAAGTAGTCCCCCACAGAGGCTCAGTTTCTCTGTAGGTTGGCAGCAGCCCAGGGCTTTCCCAGGAAACTGCCAGCTGGCTGGGTGTTTGTGTGTGGTGCAGGTGTATTGGAGGGCTCTGCTCTTCAGGATGCTATCCTGGCTCTCAAGAATTGTCAGCTGAACGGCACAGAAAGCTCAATGTGCATTTTGGCTCTTTTTAAAAGCCTGAGAGAACTGTCTTTTTATTTGTAATAATGGCAATTATTTTCTTCTTTGTTGCTAAATCTAACTTAAAGAATGCCAGTGTCCTTCCTGCCAGGTTGTACACTCTCAGAAGTAGGGCTCAATTGCACAAGTGGCAGGGAGAACTTTGCTATTAAAAGTTAACGTGAGCAGGGATAACTGGAGCTGATGGTATCTTCATTGTTTATAGGTAGGGTTTTTTCACAGTCTGCTCCAGGGACACCACCAAAGACAATAACGATCTCTGAGAGCGGAGTCATTGGATCATCTCTGAGTACAACAACCCAACAGACACCGAATAAAATAGCTATCTCACCACTCAAATCCCCCAATAAGGTAAGGACCTGTTCTGGCTGCAGCCTTCTATCCCTCCTGCACAGTGGTCTGAATGGAGCTCTCTGTGTCTTTGCTACAAGCTGTTTATTATCTCTCCAGAGATAATAAATGTATCTCCAGAGTCCATAAAAATATCTCCAGAGTCTCCATTTCGCATCACAATGCTCTGTGGTAATGCCCTAATTTAGATATTTTTCAACTGGCTCCCTTACCATGGTTTTAAGTAGATATGCATTACTGCATAGTTTCCCATTCCTGCCATTTCTTGCCATTCCCTAAGCATCCATTCTGAGAGCAGCTGTTCTCTCTTAGCCAAGCACTCAAACTATTTTTAATGCCTTCATAAAATGTCAACAGGCTGTTTAAGAGGAGACCTCAATAATATTATTAGGTCAGCACTTACTAACCATTGCCTGCTACTGCACAGGCAATTTAGTATTCCCTGATCACTTCTAAAGTAAATGAGATTTGCAGTGGTCCTTGACAAACACAGAGCTGGAGATTGGCACAGGTCAAGGTGATGCTTGTGGTTTAGATTTTGATAGTTGTCTTGAGAAGAGGAATATTGCTGGAGAAAGGCAGGGGGACAGTGCAGGCAAACTAGATATCATGTATGAGAAGCAAAGTAAGAGTAAAGAATTATTTTAGTTTGGCTGTGCTTTAGTGGTGTAATGTTTACACAGATGGAGTAAATGACTTGTGTTTGACAATTATTAGTAAAAGAAGCAATATAAAGAAGTTAATTCTGATTCTAAAGTTACTTTTCTTAACTAGGAGTGAGTGTGAAGACTCTTTAGGGTTACATCTTGAATTTACCCCATAGATAAGTATCTGATTTTTCTTAAAACATAAGGAAGTTCAGAACAAAAAGCAGAAAACCAGCTTTGAAAGGGGTATGGTTATACAGAGTGTTCAAACACTGCATTCTGCAGAGATGTGGTCAGAAGACTGGATCTCTGTGGAAAACTGCAGTGTGGATTTGAAAGTACTGATGTTCTTATACTTAGTAAGTAGTGTGAGATGAGAATTTTTTTTTCTTTTCAGCAGCTTTTCTTTAAAATTCCTATTTATGATGAAATAGTCATTGTACCAGTTATAAAGCTTTTATTTAGAAGGTCTCTCTTGACAATGCTCAGGCTTCAATGGGATAGTTTCCTTAAAAAAAAAAAACCAACAAAACTGATGGAAAGACAACCCTTCACCCAGATGCCATGCTAGGTTTCTGCAGGAGCCTTTTGGTGCTGGAAACCAGAGATGTCTTCAAGTTCCTAAGGGATCTATTTGCTGTTGTTGCAGCTGGACCCGTGTGAGTTGTGGTTAAATGCAGTTCCTTGTTCATAGAAAGAGCTCTGTTCTGATGGAGAGCTGTACTGTCCTGAGGAGGGGAATGCATATGTACAGGGTCCTGTATCCTGCACAGAGGTTTAAACTGCTTTTTGTTTTGCCAAGCAGCTAACAGTGGTGTCAGTGGCCTCCCAGCCTCCCAACTCCCCCCAGAAGACGGTGGGCGTCCCACTGAATGTAGCGTTAGGACAGCAGATCCTCACAGTGCAGCAGTCAGCACCCTCCTCCCCTGGGAAGGCTATAGTCAACCACACAACCACCCAGGTACAGACTGACTTTCCTTTGTCTTCTGGTGTGTCTTGTGTCATTGCTTGCTGGAAACTGGAGTGTCGGACCACAGGTTGGCAGCGGTCTGTCCGACAGTGTCCTTGGAATGGTGTTTGCTTAGGAATTGGCAAAAGTATTGCCCTGAGGAGCATATATTTCTTCAGTTGAGGGGTGCAAACCATTGCAAGCCCATACAAGGGCATGCTGTTAGAAAGCAGCTTTCCAACCTGGAAAGCCCCACTTGGTGCAAATTCTTGCTTCTGTATACTGAATCTCCTAAGTCACCTGAAGAACTCTGTGACACAAGGACCAGTTCTTTGGGTGGCTCTCTCTCTTCTGCCAATGTTTCTATGCCACTGCCTAGGGCTGCTTTCCAGGTGTTTCTGAGGTTATGCCTGCTGTAGTGGTCTGCATAAACAAGACACCATGGGCTGAAACCTACAGAACTAGAAATTATTAATTTCCTATGTCTCATTTCTAGAAAAATGGGGATTTCTATAGTACCTTTTATAAATAGTTTTGCATTAATAAATCATAAGACAAAACTGACCGTTCTTACAAACTACAGTTTTTACTGTTTTCCTCTTTTGTGATCTTAGGTGAATGTTTTTCTGTCATAACGTCTGTACTTCTGTTTTGGTAAACATGAAGGGATGTGTATGGATGCAAATATATCCAGTGTGGATGTAGCTGGGAGTGAACATGCTGTACATCATGAGACCATAGACTCAGTCTTATCTTACTGATACAGGAGATAATTTGAATACTGATATGTGGATGAGGACACCATTGAGCTTTGGATTTTATTTCTTTTCCCCAGGGAAAATTGTCTTTTGAAATAGTTGTTAAAAGGTTAACTCTCTCTAATGCAAGCACCATAAGTGAGGAAATGGAGATGTCTGTGGAGTGTACAATACTCAGCTCTGATACAAAGCTATATGACACAACACAAGGGCTTCACCTATCTTTACTGGGCTCCAGAACATGCCTTTAGAAGAAATTGTCCCTTGAATTTTACAATTTTCCCAATTGTCCTTGGATGGCAGCCTCTAATTTGTGTGGTAGAGAGAACTTTGCCCATACTGGTCTCCCTCTGATAGTGTCTGTGACTGTGCTTGCACATAGTGCTTGTTTTGATGCTCTGGCCTGTTAAGGTTTCAGTGTTAGGAAAAAAAAAATTTAAAAATCCCAAGAAAACACCTTTTAGAAGATGAAGGTTGTATTTCTAGTAAATGTGTGCAAATTGAGTTTTCATTCGTGTAGTTGCTGAAAGCTGAGGAGCTGGGAAAATGCTCTCCTAAGAATTCACATCATACTGTCAACCCAATGTAAAACTTAAAAACTTGATGTCAAGGACAATGTGTTTAATATAAATAGTAAAAGATACTGAGAATAAAAAGCTGAGATCTAAAAGAAATTAAATGGAAGGAGAAAAAGGAAGAAATCAAGGTTTGAGGTTGAGCAATCTGGAAAAAGAGGCTATTATCAAACCAGTAGACTTACGAATGTGTATAAATAAAACTTCCTTGTTATTAGTTTGTAGTTTGAGAAAAGCTGGAAAGATGAACTTGTACAAATTCCAGGTATACAGATTCCTCCAGCTGTAAGGTAGCACAGGTCTGCTGAGCTCCCTTTCTTTCACCATTTTGCCTTATTTCTTAATGAATTTGTTTTGCTATTCCTCATTGTTCTTGCTTCTTTCATTTCTCAGCTTGTACTCTTTCTGATGTCCATCAGTTTAAGGATTCTGTTCCATTTTCCTCTCCAGGGTTGCACAGTGATTTCTGTGGATTCATCATAAACTATCTTAACAGGACATATCTGCACACACGCAGATAAATCATGCTGCAGTCCAGCACAAGCTGTTCTGCAGCTTCTTACCATGTGCTTTTAATAGTAGGAATATTTCTCTTTGGTTGTTTGTGGAAAACAAACCGAGCCATGTTCTCTGTACTCACCTGAAATAGTTTTGGCAGATGTGGACTGAATCGTCCTACTCATGTAAATACTAGTTTACTCTTGTATTTGGTGTAGAGCATTGAAAATGGAACTGAGTTTACTCTGAGCTGTTCAGAGGGATTTAATCTCTGCATCTGTTCTACTTTTGAAAGCAAAAAGGGGGTAACTGACTTCCCTCTCAAGGGTGTGAATGGTATGCTAGAGTTGCTCACTAAGGAATTGAGAAAAAAACATGCTGATGTTCTTTCTGCCTTTGTACAAGTAACTTCGTGCTGTCTGTGTTGGCTTAACAGGCTGTGAAATCTGCGGTGCAGACCATTACTGTAGGAGGAGTGGGTACATCTCAATTTAAGACAATTATTCCCTTGGCAACTGCACCCAATGTTCAGCAGATTCAGGTACCTGGAAGCAAGTTCCATTATGTCAGACTCGTTACTGCCACAACAGCCAGTAGTTCAACCCAATCTGCCAGTCAAAATCCCAGTACGAATACTCAGCCTCTGCAACAGGGTAAGTGCTGGTGGTAACACGTTGTCTGAAGTTTATTTTGGGTATTTTCTTTCATGTATGTTCTGTAAGGATTAAAATGAATACATTACAGAGATGTGTGAAGACAGCCAGATGTACTTGATTTTGTGATAAGACTTCTATAAATTCCATATTCTGCTGCTACGTCTGGTTTGTATATGAAAATGCTCCTTTGTGTCAAATTGCTCTGTAGCTGGGGCTGAATCCTGGGAGCATTTTGGGTTGCTTTTCCCTAGTTTACCAAATTTGTGGGTGGTTCATGGCAACTCCCATCTCTTCTATATGCAAAGTGTGAAGGCAGGCCTGCCCATAAGCACATTGCCAAAACTCCTATAACATGAAGATATTTCCATGTAAATTGCATTAGAAGTGCCAGATGTTTCTGCTGGTTTCTGTCCGTGCTTTCCAGACCTGTGATGGAATAAACAATTTCAATGGGAAAAGGGCTGTAAGGGAAATCCAGTGTCCAGAGGAGGTCTGCACTCAGGCTGTTTTTTTAAGCCATTGCTGTGAAATGTGTGCACACAATCTTGTGCCAAGTACCTGTTTACAAAGGTGTTCTTTTGACCCAAGCGTTGCTTGCCATGAGTGAGAGTGTTCAGTACCTCTGTGTTCTGCACATGTGAAAGTTTGAAGGGCTGAGCTGTGGACTTGGAGTGACTAACACACATTCCTATGATGTTGTTTCTTGACACCAGCGAAGCCTGTGGTGGTGAATGCGACCCCAGTGCGTATGTCAGTTCCCATAGTACCAGCACAGACTGTGAAACAGGTGAGCTAAGTTTAAATCATGTAATAGTCCTGACCTGTTTTGGCTGGACATAAAAAAAGTCTGCTTCCAGCTCTGTAGTCAAATGTTCTGTTAATAAAAATGCATTCTGAATGAGTGAAACACTGGTTTCATAAAGACCTCTTTTCTCTCCAGGTGGTGCCCAAACCAATCAACTCAACTTCTCAGATAGTCACTACTAGTCAGCCCCAACAAAGACTTATCATGCCAGCCACTCCACTGCCACAGATCCAGCCCAACCTCACCAACCTTCCTCCGGGCACTGTGCTGGCACCAGCCCCTGGCACAGGAAATGTTGGCTATGCAGTCCTTCCAGCTCAGTATGTCACACAGGTACAGTCTTTCCCAGAGATGCTTAAGGAAATGCTGCTCTTGTGGAACATTCTGCCTTCCTCTTAAAGCTTCCTGCTCCATGATTAAGGACACTGAGGCAACAGTTTCTTTTAGGCATCCTTGGCAGAATGATGATGGCACTAAATCATAGTTGCAATTAAAGCTTTATTTTCTCAACAGGTTTCTTTACTGGCATAATAGCACAGGGTTTCTGTAAGTGAAATCAGTGGGGTACAATTTTGAGTAGCGCAGTACAGAATTCACAATACAAACTTACTCGAATCATCTAGATCTCAATTTGGAATTTCTTATCACCTAGACCCTCTGCGTACTGGCTCAGACCTTAATACACAGTTTGCTTCATCACTTTAACAGTCATAACCTAGACTTGAAAGTTATATAAAAGAGTACAAGTCAGTCCTCAGAGGAGACAGATGTCAGTGGAGGTGACCCTGGCCACTGGCAGTTGCAAGACTCAGTGTCCAGCAGCAGTTCCAGTCCAGGTTCATCACTTAGGGCTTGGAACATCTTGATTTTATAACTGTTCTCTTTGTGCGGTTACACTTCCCTGTTCTGTGACAGTCACCACCACCTAGTTGTCTGGGTGCCTGAGACCTTCATGGCCAGTAAGGAATAGAGTAATTGGCCTAGTGCCCAGGAATCCTGAGACCTGTAGTGAAGAAGAAATCCCATTGGTTTGTCTGCTTGGTTCACAGGACCTTCAGGGCCTGATGATGAGGAGAAAGAGAGCCCATATGTGACCTGCTTGGTCCCAGAGTATGGCTGTTTTTGTTATAAAATGGTGTTAGTTAATGCTAAGCACATTGCCAGGGCTCAGAAGCAGCTGGTACCAGGCACCCCAACTGAGGCTGAGAGATTAGTTTTTTACTTTTTGCCAAGATGTGACCAACATTCAGCATAAAAAAGAGAATAAATTAAACATTCTGCAGAAGGCTGGTTTGTAGAAACAAGGACTCTCTCATAGCTTCTGGCATTACTGGTAGCAGCCTGCTTTCTGGTTGCCTTTTGGTTTTATCACAGTTGCAGTTTGATCCTGAAGATTGTTACTGTGTCCTTGCAGTCTAGTTCTGCAAATTTTACTTAAGCTAGCATCTGTTGGACCTCTCCTTTGAGGTTTGTGTTCCAGTCACAACCTGTCCCCTTTTGCTTGGCCCCATTATAGGTCCATATCTTGCTGTGTGCCAGTCTGTCCCCAGCACCTGTCCCAGCAGGAGCAAACAGCTGCTTGTAGGTAATGCTAAAGAAAGTAGCCCAGAGCAGTGTTGTTTGGCAATTCTTATGAGATTTTGGGTTTTTAATATGAAAAATAGATGGTGGGTTCAGGTATGCAAAGGAGTTGGAATGCAACCCATTTTGCTTACTTTCATAGTAAGTGGCTTGTATGTAAAGGAAGCTACTAATTTGTGCAGGAAGTGATTCTGCTCTGTTGGGGGAAAAATGAACATGTTTTTAGGAGCAGGAACTCTTTGTGGTCTGGACATTTCTGTATGTTGTCCCTGTCATCTGTATGAATCTAGATGCTGTAATAGACAACAAAAATAGACTCTAAAATACTATTTTTATGCTGAGTATGGAGGCAGGAGGTTGCCACCTGGTCCAAGTTCTATGTTTAAAACTGTACTTACAAGCAAGTTATTTTTATAACAACATCTGGAAAGCTAATTTAAAGGCTGGTTACAGATCCTCATGTGTATACTTTAATTTCTTTCATGTCAGGCATTAACCTTTCTGTTTTAGCTACAACAGTCATCGTATGTATCTATAGCAAGCAACACTGGCTTCACAGGGACATCCAGTGTCCAGTCCCAGGCACGGCTGCCATTTAATGGGTAAGTGTTGTGTAAAAATCCCAAAGTCTGTGGAATAGGCTGCTTGAATAAGCATGAGGTATTGGAGTTTGGTTTGGGGAATTTTCCAAGACACTCAAGTCTGCTGTGGTGTGGTTATTACTTCTGGCTGAATGGTGTGGATCTCTGACAATTGAGCCAATTTGATCTCTTGATCAAAGCTGTTTTCCTTTCTGTTTTTTGAACTCATATAGCAAGAAGTTGACCTGAAAACCCCCTGTTGCTCATTTTTTATTTTGCAACAGCACCTATGAGCTACAGGCCTCAACTATTTCTCAACATTGCTGCAAAGAGGTTCTGTACAACATATAAGCTAGATGCTTAACACATGCAGAAATTCAGCCAAACAACAAAATGGATCCTGATATGAGGCTTTGAGTTTTTTCAGTCTTGCATTTTTCCTTTAAGGATGAAAATAACAGCTAACATATATTATTTTCCCTTTGCCAATCCAGCAGGCTTAGCTGTTCTGCACAGTCCTTTTGTGTTACTGTTTGCTGGAAATTGTGAACATGAAGGTGCTTTTTATTGCTGCAGCCTCAACTGATGCAAACTAATCTCAAATCCCAAAGCAGCTATTCAAATGAACAAGTTTGATTTAATCTCCCTGGTATTACGTGCAGAAATTGCTGGATAGGGATGGAACAAATCTCATCAGAAGCGATTAGTGTCACAAAATCCGAGGTTTAGGAGCAGTTAAAGACTGTGTCTGCTATAAAATTTATCTATAAACTGAATAGCATGGTTTGGCGTGCTTTCCCATTATTCCAGAGGGGGTATTTTGGGGGGTTTGGGATTTTTTTAATTCCAAGTAGAACAAAAGAAAAGGCATGATCATGTTGTATGAATCTTGGTTGGATCTGGTCCCACTGCACTTGAAGGGATTCTGGGGAAGGTTTCTCTGACTCCAGTTTTTAGTTATGCTTCCTCTAGCTTTAAAGCCTAATTTCTACTTCAGGCATGCATCCAAATTTGCAGCAAATAATCCATCTCTTTCTGGGTTGGAAAGGCACTATTTATAATAGTTACTTAAACACAATCAGCCAAAAACCTAATCCAAGGGGAATATAAAGACTTTTTTTTAAAGTTTTTATTATCAGCTGTTTACATGAATTTAAAATAGGAAGAAACTGATAAAACTGTTTGTATGTAAATGCCCTTTTCCCCCCACAGAATAATTTCTTCTGAGTCTGCAAACCGTCCCAGGAAGCCTTGCAATTGTACTAAGTCTCTGTGTTTGAAATTGTAAGTATAGCTTGGTACAGTTTCTGTCTTTTAAGCCTTATTTTTAACATCCCAAAAGTGTGCCAAATATCAGAATACAACGGTTTTAAGTGTGTCAGAAATTTTATGTCTAGATGCTGATTTAAGGTGGATATTGGTGGAGATTGTTGCAGAGCCTTGTGTAATTTTGCAACTCCTGTGAGCTATATGGACCATAACATTTGAAAATGTCTAATTTTGCACCACGCACCTTATTGCATGGTGGAGCCAATTCCACTCAGCAGCTCTGGCTACCTTGTTGGTACCATGGGTGAAATGGCATCTCATGGTGTCATTCATGGGCATTTCCTATACTTTGGTGAAATGCTTCAGTAACACCATGCTGGCTCAAATACTTCAGAAAAAAAGGGCTGTGTATATTTTATTAAAGGACTAAATAGACAAGTGATTCTTCACTGATAGGTCTTGCTTATCCATGAGATACTTTGCTGTTCCAGTCCATGTATCTGTAAGAATTTGACACAAAAGCATTTTAAGATGAGGAGAGTTCTTCATCTTGAGGCAAAGTTAGTTTACTGATATTTTTGGGACAGAAATGGGAGGAGATACTGAAATTAATCTATGGTTCCCTGAATCCTAGACAATGAAGAGGAAATCAGGGGTGTGGTACTTCAAGGGGAAGTGATGCAATGACATTGGAACCCAAGTTAAGAAAACTTTTAAGCTTGGGTGTCTTTTTGTGTAGCACACCCCACCTCTATATGGGGAGGTGTGCCCTGTGCTTCCTAGTCCCAAACTTGTCTGTTGTATGGCAGGAAGATGTGCAGCTGCTTTTCAGATATTTTACATCCATGGCTGACCTCATAGGGCCCAGTGTATGTTAGATGTGTAGGGGTTTAGCTTTTGGTGTCTGAATGTGCTCTAGAAATTCCTGGAGAATAATGGCCTCACTGGTGATACTTTGCACCTACAGAATGCTGTTTGGAAACAAACTTTTCTTGTAAATCGCTGTCATTGTATTGTCAAGTGACAGGGTATTAGTGCAGAGTAAATGGTTATTTCACTCAGGCACAGGCACTTTCTCACTAGTAAAACCTTTTTTCTGTCTGGAGGGGAACTTGTTTTTTCCCAAATGCACATTGAAGGTAGGCACATAGCCCATTCTACAAAAAAGTCAACTCTGGTAAGTTATTTGCTCATTTATATTCTGGATTGATGCTGGCACTGTTTGTTTTGGAAAGCAGGACTATTCCACTGCTGAATTTTAAAAAAGAAAGGAGAGATATTACCGGTTATAAAAGCTTTTGATTTAGTATGTCTCTAAAACATTCAAGACCAAGACTGGGAACCATTCAAGATGCTAAAAGTCTCCAAAATCCAGTTCAACCTGATGAAGGGTTGTAGTGGACTCCAGGGCAACTCTAATCTAGTTAGTGTAGTGCTAGGCTGGGCAAGCCACAGAAAACCAGTTTAGCAATGGGTTTGGGCTCCAAAAAATGACCATGCACTCCCAGCAGGATTTGAAAAGCAAGTGAAGAGGATCAGTAGTTTTTAGCTATAGGTGGAGGTGGTCCTGGAAGCACTGAAACATCAGAGGAGTTTGTTGTGGCCTAAAGCCATGTTTGATCTGGGGATGAATGTGCTACTTCCATGTATCAGATCTGTGGGATTGGTGAGATGTTTTTGATGGGAGGTACCAGAGGTGCATAAGAGGCATGGCAATGTGATTGCCTTTCACTGTCCATGTTTTGCTGCTTTTTGTTCATACGTTTATCCCTTGAAAAAAACTGCTTTATCCTCATTCAGATCCTTCCCCTGGTTGCCTATGCCTCAAAAGCCTCTGAGATGTACCAATTGTTATTCCTTTTCTATTTTTGCATCCCAGCTTATGGACAAAACTAAAAAAAAAACCCTCATTGCTGGGTTAGTTTGCCTGTTAACTGACACTCCAGTTGCTTGCCTTTTGTTTTGGCTGTCTAAGATCTCCTGAGGGCTGATTTGGACTGACTGGGTCAGGAGCTGGCTATGAGGTGGCTGCAGCAGGATGGCCCACAATACGTGTGTGACCCAGGAGTCACCCTAGGAAGAAGTTTCATTAGCTTCTCTTGCACAGGGAATCTGTGCAATGTGATGATCTCAGGTGGACCCCCTTGAGCTCCACCTGTCTTTAGACAGCAGCAAGACCTTCACTAGAGGACTTAGGCTCTTCGGTGAGGCTGGTACTGCTTGTATGTGGGGAGTTGAGCACAGGGTGACTCTTACCTGTATTGGTGGCAGAGTAGGAACTTCTGCTACTGCTGTCACACACCAGTGTAATGGTCACGTTTACAAATGCCTTCTGCATCTTCTGTTTCAGGTATTGTGACTGTTTTGCAAACGGTGAATTCTGCAATAACTGCAACTGCACAAATTGTTACAACAACCTGGACCATGAAAACGATAGGCAAAAAGCAATAAAGGTGAGGGGTCTCTTCCCCTGCCCCTGGGACCAAAGCCATTTAGCTGCTTTCTTCTGAAGCTCCAGGGCAGGGCAGAGTGGGTGTATAATGCCCTGATCTCCTCCCACATGTGCAAGGCTTAAGTTCTTTTATTGCACCTCTAAATTCTGCTCCCTGCATGCAATGACTGACCCTTTGGGTCTGCATTGACAGGCCTGCCTCGACAGAAACCCTGAAGCCTTCAAGCCCAAAATAGGGAAAGGAAAGGAAGGAGAATCGGATCGGAGGCACAGCAAAGGGTGTAACTGTAAACGCTCGGGATGTCTCAAAAACTACTGCGAGTGTTACGAGGTATGAAGCATTATCTCATTTGAAAGATAGCAACTTTTTCCCTTTAGTGCACTGACTTCTCTCATTTGCTTTGCCTCTTCCTTGTATTGCTATAATGCTTTCTGTTCTTTTCTATTCCTATAATGTTACCTCTTCTCCCAGCAGTTTGCACATAGAAAGCCATGTACATGGAAAAACTGACCGCTACTGTTCTGCAGTTTTAATTTTAAACAATTTAGCAACTTTGGACTTAGGCTTGAATTTGTTCTTTTTTCTGAATAGCACCATTTCCTAAAGAAATCTACTGCACCAACTTTCTAGGAGGAGTTGAAGAAGCATCCCACAGATGCTCTGGGATAGAATGTATTTGTGGAATTCAAAAGCAAAAGTTGTTATTACTTCATCTGCTAAGTGATTAGTCTGTAAATGTAGAGATAGTGTAGACTGGCCTTTCTCGAAGCTCAACTGTCTAAATTCTACTGGAAACTGGAGGTTGATGAAGAAAGGGATGAGTGGGAAACCACTGATTTACATTCTGTCTCTATGATTCTATGATTTGATTCAAGTATATATTCTGGGAAGATGCCTCACCTCAGAGGTAAGAATTTAGAGAGAAAACTACTACTTGGAAATTTGTTCTGATGGTCAGTTGGTAAGAGATTGAAACAAAATCTCCTTTTTGTTGTGGCTTCTCATAAGGAGAGTCAAACTTGCAACAGTTTTTTTATGTTTTGTTTGTTTCTTTCAGGCAAAAATCATGTGTTCTTCCATATGCAAATGCATTGGCTGTAAAAATTTTGAAGAAAGCCCGGAGCGAAAGACATTGATGCATTTAGCAGATGCTGCAGAAGTCAGGGTCCAGCAGCAGACTGCTGCAAAGACCAAGTTATCTTCCCAGATCTCAGACTTGCTGACAAGGCCAACACCAGCACTCAGCAGTGGTGGTGGGAAGTAAGTTAATGCTGCACCCTCTTTGAGTTGTTTCTAGTGTGGGTTTTTGATGTTTGTGACAGGTATGTCCCTGTCATCTCTGAGCCTTGTCTGTGTAAGCTGTAGAGGTGGGAGCAGTCAGGTGCATTGAACACTTTGTTCCTGTAACAGTGGGATGCTGACCCACCAGTTCATTTGGCTGTTAACTGAGGCTTACTCACTATCTAAAGGCTCTTGGAAGCAGTGGGACATCTGAAATCTCATCAGTCCTCAGACTAAAAAGGTGCCAGCTCCAGAGTTAGGTGCATTGTGTGTTTTTGCAGTGACTAAATGGATGTTTCTTTGTTTCAGGCTGCCCTTTACGTTTGTCACCAAGGAGGTGGCTGATGCAACTTGTGAATGCCTCCTGGCACAGGCAGAGCAAGCGGAGAAGATGGGCAAGTCCAAAGCTGCGGCAGAGCGCATGATCCTGGAGGAGTTTGGACGCTGTCTGATGAGGGTTATCAGCTCTGCAGGGAAGTCCAAAGGTGACCCTTGTGCCATGAACTGCTGACTCATGCACATGAGCCACAATGAAGCGGACTGAACAGAACACTTAAGGCACAGGGACACTTTGGTTTAGCATAAAGGAATTAATATTTGTTAATTTGGTGCTTGTTGTAAATTGACCCATGTAAGATTGAAACGAGAAATTCTTTTATAACAAGATGTAGAGCCTTTTAAATCTTAGCTAAATCCTCTTCTACTTAAGACAATGCCTAAAGGTCAGTTCTTCTTCCCGATGTACAGCTTTTACCCTGGGTTTCTTAAAAATTAGGTGTGTTCTCCCCTTTCCCCCAGAATAATTGTCTGAAGGGCATACATAAATTATTATAATATATATTATTTACAATGTATGGATTCACATCACTGTGCATACAGGAAAACACAGGTGATGTCAGGTCATGCTTTTGCTGACAGGCCTGTAATATGGAGGTACCAGTGTATCAAAGATAATTCTGAAAGGAAATATGTAGAAATAAGCATCTAAATTGAAGGTAGTACTTGTATTTAGGACCTGACACAGCATGTTCCTTTAGTGCATGGAGCACTGTGAGATACATAGGCAATAATACAGAGGGGTTGCTTGCAGGTTTAGCACTAAGCAAGCCATGGAGAATGTTTCTGGAGCAGGGCCCAAGGAGTATGGAAGCAAATGGCATTACGGGGAATTTTTGATAGGAATGGATGGAGTGCTCAGAAGTGAGGAAGAGCAGCCATGCTACAATGCCAGACTGTCTGCCCAGCATAGTGTTACCTAAGTGTGTAGCAGATGGATACTGTTTTTAGGTGAAGATTGTTTTTTCAGAGGTCTGCAGCAGCTGAATCCCTCACTGGAAGTAGCGCTGTGCAGTCCGTTGTGTTTTCTAGGATCAAGCTGTAACCCTGGATGAGTGTTTAGGCCTGAGAAGCTGAAGTCATGAGAGATGACAATCTGCATCTGAATCGACTTGCAAGCACAGGTAGGGATCATGTTCAGCCTGGCTGTGGATATTCAGCATGCTGCTTCTCTCCACGTTGGCAATTTACTTGGCATAAGGGCTCTTCTAGCGTTGTTTAGAATAATTGTGAGAGCTGTGATCAGAGAAAGTACTAGCACAGAATCAGGATTGCTACAAAAACAGACACAGATCCTTTTACACTAAACGGGGGCAATCAACTATAGCTGGGTATAGGCTAAGGCAGGGGATTTTTTTCAGTATTTATTACAGGCAATCTCAGATCACATTTTTGATAGTGGAGCACATTTGCAGAATTAACCTGGTAGGTTACTTACCTATCATAAAGATCCATTAACCATGTTTAATCACAGGCATTTATATTATCTGTCTCACTGCAACCTGAACTAGCTACGTTTTTTTTCCAAAAGGGATTTTGTATTCCTTCTATAAAACTGTAAATACAGAGAAATGCAGCAGAGCTCTTTCTCCAGGTTTTCCAGCAGGGCCAGGCTGGGGAGAGGTAGGGGCTAGGCACACCAGCAGCAGAGATATGTGCCTGTGTGTGTGAAGGCAATAGGGTGGGAGGATGCTTCACCTCCCAGCCCTGTGCACTGAGCAGAAGGCCCTTGACCCTTCTCTGCTGTCTCCTTGAAATGCCTGGGAGGCAGCCAGGAGCAGTGGTGGGCTCAAAGACCAGGTCTGACCTGCCAGTCACTGCCTGAAGGGCTCTGTCTGCTAAGGACATCTCCCTGAGCATAAATAACAATGTTTGTGCAAATCTCTGAAAAGGGAATCCATCTCCCGTGTAAGTAAATGCCATGTTTTTTCATAATTAGGACTTGGATTTACTAAAAAATCAGTGCAGTAACTTTACCTGTAGATAGTGCAGATATTCCGTTCCCTTTTAGTGACCTAATATAGTCTGTCCAGTAAGATTTGTATAAATGTAAATTAGTGTAAGTGAATAAAGTAATACCTACTTACATTATTTTTCAAACAGATTGCAATATGCCTTTTGGTTAGACTTCAATCCATGTTAATTTTGTATATATTCAGTGTCTTACTCTAAATTGCACCTTTTGTGATGTGTATTTATATACAGTGTGCAAAAGCACTTGTGAAATTTAGATTACAGTTGTAATTATGTATGATGGCATTGCTGGAGAATATTTTGCTTGTAAAGACTTTGAGGGTGCAATGAAAATGCTCTTAGTTCTTCTATTTTGTTTTGAACAAGCTTTCTCAAATATTAAGCTTGGATTCCTCTCTCCCCTCTCCCTGGTGTAGAGTGTATTAATTGGTTTTTGTACTTCCTTAGCCATTTGCATCAAACTGCTGGACAAGATTAACAGCCAAGTTCATCCAGTTACATAAAAAATAATTGGGAAGGGGGCAAGGGTTCATTTTATAGTTCTGTTTACATCCAAAAGTAGAAAAATTAAATTTATATTTACAAGACCTATTCAAAGAATACACTTTTCTATATTGTACAAATAAAACAGTCAGATAAATCACAAAAATAAACATTTATACTATTCTGTAAATACGATTTTTTGCACTCCTTTGCTTCAGCACTGACAAATATACACAGAAGGCTTGTCACTGAAATATCAAAATAAATTGTAAACACCTAGGTCCACTTCTGATGCAAGTACTGAATTGGATTTTCAGTGAGAACAAATCCTACCAAAGATAAATATCCCTTGGTTACTGGTGTGCTGTCATGCACAGCAATCCATGGCACAATTCAAAACTATTCATCTCGGGGCTGGAGGTGGAGGCAATGCAAGTGTTCCAACATTACATGACTGCAACCAATCTCTCACTGGGCTTTCAGCACCAGCATTTTGCTAGTTGTCAAAAAAATCCCATATAGAGGGGAGGGAATAGTTTCCTGCAAAGTCTCTTGTAAGCTGGAATGGCTCCATGACCGTATTGGCTTCAACATGGCTTTTTGCACAGATATTTGAATTGGGGAAAAAAAGCCTAGAGGTTCTGGCTTGTTCCCCCCAGGGGTGTTTGTATGAAGTTCTGTGGTGCTCCTGCTCTCCAAGCACAGCTTGAGGGACTGAGTGCAGCAGTTCTGCTCTGACCATGAGTGAGCAGAATTAAGGGAAGGAGGAGGAACCCAAACCAACCAGGGACAGTTTTGTCGAGTCACTGGTAGGCAGAATGGTACCATTACTATTATTACTGCCCCAGGAAGTGGCAGATCACCATCTTTCATCCCAGTTCCATCACGATCTTGAAAGTGACTGAACAGCAGATTTGATGGGAATTAGTTGCCTTCCATCTCTATGGATGCAACTGCTGTTCTGCATCACAAAGGGAAACCCAGTGCCAAACTTTGTTGTTCCAGGCAAAGCACTGGACACAGCTTCCTTGCCATGGAACTGAACTGAACTAACTGAAGAGGCCTGTCCTGCTTGGTGCCATCAAAACTATGGTTCAAGTGATCAGTGGAAACATCAAAATGAGACTGCCTTGTGCCCTGGCCTGCAGGACAGATGCCAGCCGTGGGAGGGTGGGGCCATGAAATGGGACCTGAAATGCTTGCAGTGCTGCAGCACAGTGTGGGCTTCCTGCCCAGGGAGGAGGGAGGGTATTGCTGCTCCTGGGTGCCACTGGACACAACAGTCTGGGCATAGGCTTGGCACTGATCCAAAGGATCAATACTTGTAGCTTCTTTAGCTGTTGGATGAGACATACTGGAAAGGAGATGAGAGCTTGTGTACAACTTGAGTGCCACTTTCTTTTCACATCTTTATTTTCCTGTTTAAAAATGAGCTCTGCAAGCTTTCTTGCCTCCAGCTTTTGTAAAGCACATCTGTTTTGGTGAAATCAAAGTGCTAGTGCCCAATTCCCCCACAACCCCATCAACTATGCATCAGTTTTCTCCTGGCAAGAGCACTCACAGCGCCAAAGCCACTCAGCACTTCCAGGGGCCACTGCACTACCACTGCCCCAGGCACCTTGAGCAACCATTGCTCATCTTGACCTGCCATGCAAGTTTCATGAATGTGTGGCTGCTTTGCAGGATTACTAGAAGGAACACTGGATTCAGATAAACCTCCTTGCTTTGCTCAGTTAAACGCTGCTTAGGAGGTTTGAAGGGCCCAAAATATCACTGCTTACCAACACTAGTTTGACCAGCTCTGCTCACATGTTGCCCAGATCTGACCAGCACTGAGCCTCAGCAAGGAACAGCCATCCTTGGAACAGCAGAGTACTCAACTGTGTGGGTTTAACTTGACTGGCAGGTACCCAATGGTGATGGAGACAAATGCTTTCCCTTCAGTCTCTTCAATCTGTGCCTTCCACAAGGGTATTTCAAATTCAGGTGTGGGGCAGGGTTTGTTCTTATGTTTAAGTAACACCGTGTTATTTCCTTTACCAAGACTGTGTAGTGGTTGTTGATGCTCAGGTCCCCCTCAAATAAATGGTTTGTGAGGGTGGGAAAGAGGGGGCTTTCTCCTAAAAGCTCCTGGAAGATTTTCTGTTCTAGAGCCAAATGCCACAGCTTGGTGTTTTTGTTGGCACCTCCTACTTTGTCATACCAGTTTAAGACTTGTTCTGAAATGCTGGTTATGTGGTGCACACTGGGCGAGGGCAGACTCACACCACCTAGCTTTTTGATGTGGAGCACTGACCTGTATCTTAGCCTGCTCTCACCTGCCTCAAAGAGAGAGGCAAGACAAGCCTCACATTGCAAGTCCAAGGCCAGCTGCTCAGCCACCGAGCCAGCAGTGCAGGCGAGGCTCTGTGTGTACAGCGACAGATCTGTCAGTGCATTGCTCAGGGCAGAGCTGGGCAAAAGCAGGCCTGCACTGTAGGGGTACTCTGGGGCCAGAGTCCTCACAGGAGCTTGGTGATACTGAGCACGAATGCTGCCCAGGGTCAGATCTCTCCTCCGAGACAGGGATCTGTCCCAGGGGCTCGCGTTGTCAGCACTGGGCGGTGAGCCCGGTGCCAGGCTGCAGCTGGCCAGCAGTTTGTGGTAAGCAGCCTGGAACACAGTGCAGGTGGGGCTGCCACTGCTGCCACAGGCTTGCTGCAGGGCCCTCAGAAACTGCTCCAGAGGGTCCAGGCTGACGGCATGTGTGTGGAGGTGGTGGGAAGGAGTGCCTTCTGGACACATACAGTTGGAGGAAAGCCACTTGAGGCTTTCAGCATTTAGCAAGAAGCTCAGAAATCCCAATTTGCGTTTGCTCTTTATGATGTATCTCCCCAGAGAGTCTGTTAAATTGACAAAGAAGCTCTTGGCTTCATCGAAGAGGGTGCTTATTTTGGTGTAATCTCCAGCTGGGAAAGGCTCCTTTCCAGAGGCACGTCTGCCACAAAATACAGTGCAGAGAGAGCTCAGCAGACGCACAAACTTGACAGTCCCGCTGCAGTTCTGAAATGAGGCCAGCCCCAGCTTCTGGAAGTGCTCCAGCGCCTCAGCAACACCCTCACTGAACAGCAGGGTAGCAGGGTTGACCTTCAGGTGGTAACTCCCTTTACTCCAAGCCCTGTCTGACTCAGGACTGCACGGCTCCAACACCCTCTGCTCAGGGAAAGCTGCCAGCTCCACCACATGCTGCCACCACACGGTGTCACTGAGCCACTCCACCTTCTGGAAGCACTGCAAAGCATTCCTTATCAGCAGGAGGGCATGACAAACGTCAAAGAAGTATGCTATGCTGTGAGCAGAACCGGGTGGATGCTGGAAAGTGCACTGAATCCTTTTTGGATCTATCCTGATCCCCAAAGCTCTGGCAGTCTCAGCACCGCAAGCAGAGGCACTTGATGTCACAGCCAGGACCACAATCCCAATGTTGTTCAGCTTATTGATGGCCTGACGAAGGAGCTGAGCAAGGAAGCGGCCAGAAGTGCTGTTCACAAAGAAATAGCCAAGGGGAGCTGTCCAAGGGCTCGAGATGCCGACTGCCATGAGGATTATCGCTTCTGACGCCAGCGGAGCTTCATCAGCATCTAGGATGCCTGCTCCCAAATCAACAAAGCCTGTCAGCTGCTTGGTCTGCGGGTCCCACTCCCGCTGCTTCTGCAGGGACATGTCCTGTATCAGCACGGCACAGTAGCGGTAGGCCTGATCCCCTCTCTCCATCTTTTCCTGAAGCCGGAGAAAAATGTCACTGCTGAAGCCTGCAGCAGCCTTGTCATTAGACAGCCAGCTGGAAAAAAGGGAGGATGTAATTAGGAGATGTGATTCTGGAAAACCTGAAGCCCCAGACAGCACTTTTTACCAGTCAGCTGTGCCCAGAGCTGCAGAGCAGACTGAGACATGCAGGGCAAACAAGGGAGCCCTGCTTTCCTTCGTGCACAGTCCGAGTTTCTTTTCTCCCACCCTAGTGATGGGTAGCCATGGAAAATACTGACTATGCAGGGAAGTAACAAAGCAGCTCCCTGCCTTTTCAAAGTACAAGATCTCATGACAAAAGGGAAAAAATTAAACCAGACATAGAAATAAAATGAGGCTATGTAGAGGGTAGTAACACCAATCTGCTCTCCTTCTCCACATCAGACATCGTAATCCAGTTTGGAAGATGTGAAAACCTCAGCAGTCCATGGGGTATGGTACTCTTGTGAACACACTCCATCCACTACTCCCAGCACCCCTCTCAGGAGATTCCTAGGAGGAAGCTGTGCTAAACCCCCACAGGCTGGCAGAGATTGTGTGTATCCCCTGGGATCCCTCTAACTGCCCTAAAGAAGTCTTGAGACCCTAAACCTGCAGCAGGGAGAGTTTCTTTAGCCTTGTTCAGGTTGCTTCAGGCAATAAATTCTGCTAAGCAGCCTAGGACACGGTGCAGGTGTGTTACTCTTAGGCTGTGACCCACATGCAGGAACACATTTCAGCTCTCTGAGATGAGGGGTATCCACGTTTCTTGGCACTTCCTTTCTACTCTGCTCCTGCTACTATAAATAAAGCAGGGAAAATTACTACTCCTTAATATCTTCAGGACAGATCTGTTACAGCTATTTCTAAACAAGTACCTGGAAATACATAATTGAATGAATGAATGAATGAATGAATGAATGAATGAATGAATGAATGAATGAATGAATGAATGAATGAATGAATGAATGAATGAATGAATGAAAACTTGCTTTGTCAGGCTGTAAGGATGAGGGAGGGGAAGAAGCTTCCGTAGGTAATCATAGGCCTTAATATGGTAGAGGTGGAGAAGACAAACAAATTGCCTCATTCCTGGTGAGTAGTCTGCCATCTGCCTCCAGCTGTGCAACTCTCGAGGCAAATCTGCTTAAGAAATCACAAAAAGTCAACTTCAGTGAAACAAATAAATAGCTGATAACAGAGGGACGCATGACACAAATACACTGCAGGATACAAGGCAACAGCGTGGCCTCTGGGACAACTCCATCCAGAGTGTGTCTGGTGTGAAGTGTAGGGCTCAGCAATGATACCACCGTGCCTCACCTCTTCCTTGGCACGAGTTAAGCAAAGACATGAAACCGGGGCGAGGGAGTGCACTCTGCCTCAGCAAGCGTCCCCAGCAGTACCTGAAAACTGCGCCTGCAGCAAACTCACGATTTCCTCAGAAAGCTGACGCTTCTCCGCCAGCTCCCTGAGGATGCTCGGCACGGTTCTGCGCCGGTGCGGGGCGCCGCATCTGCCGGCGGCCGGGGGCTGCTGCTGCCGCAGGGCGTCCGGCGGCGGCCGCGGCTCGGCCTCCCGCTGTCCCTGCAGGCTGTAGTTGTGGTCCCCGGCGGGGGGGCTGGGCAGCGGCTGCTTCAGCGCTCGCCCGGGGGTCCCGCTCCTCCTCCGGCCGGCGCTCGGCGGCTCCTGGCGGGAGAGGGGAGGTCACGGCACACGGCGGAGCCGCCCGGGGGGGAGCGGGAAGCGCGCCCGGTACCCGCCCGCACCGAGGGGGTGAAGAGGGAGGGCACGGCCCCCCGCCGCAGCTTCCGCCGCAGCCCGTAGCGCTCGAAGTCCCCTTCGGCGAAGTGTCGGGAGCAGAGGATGGCGCCGGGGCCGGGCCGCCACGCCCGGCGGCTCCGCGGGTCCACGCGGTTCACGGCGCGGATCCACTCGCGGCGCTGCGCGGCGTCGGCCGGGAACCTGCGGCAGAAGGAGGTGAAGGAGCGGCGGGCCGGCGGCGGGCGGGCGGCGCGGGCC